>JAABKM020000012.1:1746873-1759264 GCA_016277805.2 Papilio aristodemus | reverse complement strand
CAGCAATGCGTGACAGCTTTTGACAAGCATATATTTTAATTTTTCTTACTGAATTATAATAGTTTTGTTTACAGATTATATCATACGGCCTTTTAAAAGCGGAATCTATAGTACTATTCGAAAAGCACAATGCCACGATTCCACACGGTAGAAATCAATAAAACAGAATGGATTGTACCCGAGCGATATCAGATGCTTACTCCTGTAGGGTCTGGTGCCTACGGTCAAGTATGGTGTGTGTTTATTTGTAAGAATTACTAATCAAAAGTAGTTTGGCTAGTGTTTATAATTTAAGTGCGAAGTCTTTAACAGTTGATGAAAAGATAATACAGGTCATTTAATCATTTAAGTACCTTGTTCTGTGTGGGTGGAACAGGTTTAAATATTAGTCTAAAATTTATCACATAATCTAGTAGATTGAAATCGGTGTTTTGTATGTAATTTATAAGTTATTATTAGCAATGTTTAAAAAGACTGAAATACTTGCTATATTATATTAATAACCCTATGTTAAGAGTAGTAAAGTACATATTTAAATGCATGTTTGCTATGATTTTTATTTTTTGGCCATTGTATTGGCACCTATTTTATATTACGTCATCTGACATTTCACTACAATTATTTATTTTGTTTTTTTTTACAGTTCTGCTATAGATACACTTCACAATATGAAAGTGGCCATCAAAAAGTTGGCAAGGCCCTTTCAATCTGCAGTGCATGCCAAGAGATCATATCGGGAACTTCGATTGCTGAAGCATATGAATCATGAAAATGTTATAGGTAGAATAAAATGTCTTTACTTTTATAAATATAATATGTTATATTGACATTACACATTTGTGACTCTTGATTTATCAAGAGTCACAAAAATGTATAATGTTGTCAACATTATTTTATTAAAGCCTTCAACTTCAGGCAGTTTTTCCTAGATTGCAACTTACCTTTCAAGTATCAAGATACATATTTTAATTTTCGAATTTTGAAAAGATAAAATTTCATTTAATGAAACTGCACATCACAATCACAATTTTGACAAAAAAAAAATGAAAAGATTTATTTGGATATAGGTTTATTGGATGTATTTAGTCCAGAGAAGAAACTTGAAGAATTTCAACAAGTGTATCTAGTCACACATTTAATGGGTGCAGATTTGAATAATATTGTGCGCACCCAAAAATTGTCAGATGATCATGTGCAGTTCCTAGTGTACCAGATCTTGCGGGGCTTAAAATATATACACTCTGCAGGAATTATTCACAGGGTATGATAATTTTTTAATTTTAACATTTTAAGATATTTATGTAGCTGGCCATATTAAACCTCAATTTTTTTACTTTATATATTATTATTGTTTAATTTAGATTTTAATACATAGCGGGAGTAGAGATGATAATCTGAATATTTTAAATATTTTAATATGTTATGAAAAAAGGAAGAATTTACCAACTGGGAGACTTTTATTGTTCTAAATGTCTGTTTTAATAATATATTTTTATTTTAGGATTTAAAACCTTCTAATATTGCAGTAAATGAAGACTGTGAGTTGAAAATCTTAGATTTTGGTTTAGCAAGGCCCACCGAAACTGAAATGACTGGATATGTGGCTACTAGGTAAGTGAAAAATTGACTGCTTCTCGTCTTTTGTAATTTCAATAAAATTTCATAAACTCCACTACAGATTCACTGTCAAATGAAAAATATTTTTATATTCTTTTCATATGATTAGTGTAAAACATAATTTCTTATTTCTTGTATTATGTTTTACTATAGATGGTACAGGGCTCCTGAAATCATGCTCAATTGGATGCATTACAACCAGACAGTTGACATCTGGTCTGTGGGCTGTATCATGGCAGAACTGTTGACAGGCAGAACTTTATTCCCAGGCTCAGATCGTATCCTTTTTCTCTATAAAAATATAGTACTTTAATACTGCCTTATTATGAATGGAATTTAGAAATGTTATATGACTACAAAGTTATTAATATTTTTTTTGTATTTAGTGTTTTAGTTTCTTGTTAAATCTTTGTTGCTTGTAAACCTTAATGAATGAGACAGATATTCATCAGTTAAACTTAATCATGGAGATACTTGGAACACCCGGTCAAGAGTTTATGATGAAAATATCCTCAGAATCAGTAAGTACAATGAAAAAAAAATAGGAAGCCTTTCTAAATGAAACTGTCTCTTTTCTTATGTCTTACATTTCCTTGTAAACATGTGTTACGTATGTCACTGCTTGATTGTAAACTACATCAGTTCAAAATCAGACTAAACATAGAAAGTGACAAATTACTAATTGAATGAATTATTCATAATTCAATGCATATATGAAAAAAGAGATGTTCTCCAACAAATGTTATTTAAATATTAAATTATGTAGATTGACAATTTGATTTCAACAGTTAATAAATTGTGGATTAATTACAAATTAAATTATAAATGATTTGTTCAGTTCACAATTTGTGGACAAATAATATATCTAGTCCAATCAATAACCTACGAAGTTCACAATTGATTGGTGACATGTATCATGACATGTGTCATGTGCATTATGTTATTGTAACGGCTTCATATTAACATGCTTTAGTAATATGGTGTGTAACGTCACAACTGGCTTGTGTAAGTTTGGTGCTTGTGTAACCTTAACATTTACGCGTTCAGATATTGACCATCTCACAAGGATATTATTTCTATGCGGCAAACCTGACAAGGAAACTATTGACAAAATTCTAAGCGAAGAGGTAAGTTTATCACGAGATGGATTGTAACTATTAAAATATTCAATGACCATGTTGCATAGATAAATAAATTCATATAGTTTATTATCACAAACTATTTATTGTATTTTTTGTCTCACTGATAAGAGAGTAAACTTTTTCGCGGGTATATCCATTCTATTATAATCTGTGTTTTTATCTATATTAATTTTTATATTCCCCTAGAGGTCATACGACCCCAGCATAAAACTAATATGGAGGTTAATTTAAAATGTTAAAAGTATCATTTGTTTAAACATTAATTAAGTAAAAAGGCGACTCCTGTCATATAATCAAGATAAAATAGGTTCCTTTAACTCTTCCTTACTTAGGTTCGTTTGCATATCAACTTAATATAATATTAACTTGCTATAACACTGTACTAAATAATAATAATTTTAATATAATCGCAAATTTAATTAAATTTTTAGTCTAGTTTCAATTTATATTTTTCAAACAAGCGAGTGTGTGTTAAATGTCATTCATTCAGACTCCATAATATTGAAATAAAAATAATGCAATTAATCCTTTTTCTTGCAAATAATGACTTATTACAATTATGCGCTTATTGTAAACAAAATGACTCACAATATTTCTCCTAAAATCACATTTAATTGTTAAATGAGCACTCGGTTGTCGGTTTTGTAGAATCTTAATCCAAATATTTTATCAATGAAGCATTTATTTGAAACACTCTTAACCAGGTTATGCCTATTCATATATGATGATATATATGTTTTGTGTAGTCACTCTCATTGTCAAATTCTTGTCTATTTAAGCTTTTTTCAATTCATGTAAATGTAGAAACCTAATTTCTATAAATTACGTTTTTACATTCATAAATGTCTATACATTTATTAATAAATGCATAAGTACTGATGACAGAAAATATTTCAAGGTGACCTAGGTCGTATTAGTAATGTTTCCTAGATAGGGCACGAAACTAAAACCACACGTACAAACTAATTGAATCATAATTGTGTTGTTTATTAAGTTATGCCGCGTATTTTGGATTTAATTTCCAACTGACATATTATTTATCTGTATTGATTCTCAGTACACATATTTATATTGGTAGATCATATATGTCATAATATTATATATTATCCCTTGTATTCTAACAAGCGCTGTGTCAAAGCTAAGCGTTAACCATCCATAAAACCGCAATATCAGTCGGCTGTTAAGGAAGAAATATCCTGTTTTCCTTAAGGTCCCTAAAACGTATTACATTAGAAATACCGATGTGGTATGGATCATTCCAGAAAACGGTTGTATGAGAATAATGCTGTAGAATGTGGTGTGAATGGAATTTGGTGCGAAACTCGATACGTACAATTTTCTTTGCTTGTTGTAATTATTATTTAATTTCCAGGCTAGAAACTACATCCAGTCGCTGCCGACGCTGCAGCGCCGCGACTTCCGCGAGGTGTTCCGCGGCGCCAACCCTCTCGCTATCAACTTGCTCGAGCTGATGCTAGAACTGGACGCCGACAAGTGCGTATATTAATATTCTCCCTTCTCATTCTTTTTTAATCAGGAAAGCTCTAGAAGGGGATATGAAGGAAGTGGACGTAAAAAATACATTTATTCACTAACCAGGTCTTGTCAGATTATTATTTCATTGCTAAAGTGAAAAAAATATTGTTTTTTATATTATCTTTTTTTACAATTTTGTAGTGATTGAACTAATAATATTGTCGGTGTGTTGTAAACTAGACGTATAACGGCGGAGCAGGCGCTGGCGCACGAGTACCTCGCGCAGTACGCGGACCCCACTGACGAGCCCGTCTCCGCGCCATACGACCAGAGCTTCGAGGACATGGAGCTGCCGGTAGACAAGTGGAAAGGTATACATGTTAACAAACAAATATTTCTTTTAACCTTTCCTACTTTTCTTTACTGTCACTGTTAATTGTCGCAATGGCACATTGGTAATATTTAAAAGATTTCATTTTTTTACTATCCCTAAAAAATTGCTCCAAATGTCTTTCTTAAGGACTCTTCGACAATTAATTCGCCTCTAGGAATACAAACCTAAACTAATCGCCTGTTCTCAACGTGTCGGCTTCATTCACAATGACATCGTTAATTCCAGAGCTGGTGTGGAAGGAGGTGGTGGAGTTCAAGCCACACCCTCAGCACATGAGTACGGTCGTCGAAGTCAACCCTTCGTAACTTTATTTAACCGTTTCAGTTTTGCTGCTAAACGTTTAATATATTGTTCAATAGATCAGGCTTTATTTACACTATCGGGTGTTAGTTTGTATCTTGTATTTTTTAAACAGTTTGTGAAGAGATAGATTAAATATATATACAGATTTATTGAATTGTAATCAACGAATTATTGCAATTAAGTCAATTTGAAAGAGGTTGTAGATGTATTTTCATTTTAACAATTAAAAATATGTGTTTATTTTATTATTATTAAAAATTATAATTTCTTAATGGCTTGCCTTATAAAATATTTTTTTTATAAATAAATATCTAAATAATTTAATAATAAAACTTTATTAATGTATTGCTATTTTTTTTAATTAACAAGCCTAAAAATTAACAAAAAATGTGAGTTCTAATTTTCTGGCAACATATATATAAATCTTTAGTCATATATGTATCGTTTTTTTCTGTGTATTTTTGATAATGTTATGTAAAATTTCGAAAGAACGCGACTTACTGTTTTCATTGCTAAAAATAGTTCTATCGCTTTATTATGTTATTTTTAAAAAAATATTGTGCTTACCTTGTATTTTTTTATTTATTGATATGTATTTTTTAAACAATTTATTTTGTGCAAGATAGAGCGGTTAGGCTCGCCCCCTATCTTAATATAGGATGGGAAAACATACGATGAAATGAGGGGTGCACTAGTTGAACCTCTGCCTACCCTTTCAGGAAATACAGCTGTGGGGTATTTTTTTTAATTGTTATATTACGTGAGCATAATATATATTAACTTGTCTTAAATTTTACAATGCATAATATTGTTAATGCATGTAGGTAAGTAACTGCACGAACTGAAAATGTCTTGGTGACTAATCTATAAAAGAATTAAATATTTAATATTTCAAATGAATCTTAGAGCTTGACTTGTAGTGTAAGTTATTTTTATGTTTCGATGTTATGCAAAATTTAATACATATATTTTTTAATGTTTATGAAACTTTTATAAATTAATCTGAAAACACATTTTTTCATGTTTTTTTTCTTTATTCAATTTGGCTTAAACTGGTGCTTAATATTTAAGGATAAAAACACACTTTATCATATGGCTGCTTGTATATTATATCTTTAATAAATATTTTCATGTAAAACTCATATAGTTTATTAACTCTTCCATTCCCGAATTTACAGTTAACTAACTTGTAACTTTCGTATGAAAAAATCCCCTTAACCGTTAACTACATTTTCTTATTTATCATTTTCAAAAAAAAATAGTAAATTAAATTCACAATTCGAATATTGTTAGATACAAAAGAAACTATTTATTAGATAATAATGTTGACGTCTTAAAGAATAACTCATACTTTATCAACAAAATTTATAAAACAGGGTCAAATAATTCTATGGTCAAATACATTTTTATATATATATATATAAATGATTGGTAAATGTTAGAGCCATATCGTGTCTTTTGCTGTACCAGGATTGACTATGGTTTAATGGACATTAATTAGACTTTGAAATACTGATTTCTCATTGCAACTACTTTAGAAGAAATTATTAAACCCATTTTTTAATATTATCATAATTATTTTTTTTTGGCTTCGTGCTTTTATTATTCTTTTTAACATTTAAAATTAATTATAAAATTATTGGCTAATTAGAAATAAATATTTTTTTGTTTGTATTTATTTAATGTGCGTGCAGTGCAAGCTATTATCATAAAATTAAATTTCATGTATTTTTATATAAAAAAAAACTAAGTTTTGAAGGCGTTATTTTTGTATTTAAGTACTAATTACATATTTGTTATTATATGCTTTTGTTTTGAAGCTTAGAAGTGAAACTTCATTTTTATCATGTGGACAAAAATTTTGCCATAAAAGTGTTACGTCGAACGCATAGACTTTACTTTTTTAATACATAACAAGTTATCTTGTTTATTGTATAGTTAG
The DNA here is from genome assembly GCA_016277805.2 of Papilio aristodemus. Classification (NCBI taxonomy): domain Eukaryota; kingdom Metazoa; phylum Arthropoda; class Insecta; order Lepidoptera; family Papilionidae; genus Papilio; species Papilio aristodemus. The sequence goes on along the minus strand of JAABKM020000012.1, from coordinate 1,752,390 downwards.
AATTTAAGTTTAAAGTGAAATAAAAAGTATATCTTATTAAGATGTTTTATTTTTTCTGCCTAAAGAGTATTAGTATTAGTACTCGATGGTTAGAGAGCCAGCTTGAATCAGAAAACACATTTTATCAAACCTGAAATTTCATCCAGTGATAGTCCTTTACTTAGACCAGCTTAACCCGGTCGCTGTGACTTTACGCTCATGTGAAATATTTTATTGAAGCTACCGTCTTGATATTTTTATACTATAAGGTGGCAAACGAGCAAGCGGTACACCTAACGGTGACCGATGCCCATAGACATCTGTAACAACTAAAGAGTTGTAGATGTGTTGCCTACCGTTAAAGGACATATGAAGGAATCAATAGAAAAAGAATAATTCTTTTACCCATTGATCCCCTCCTTTATCATATCCTCTTCCCCCTCCCATCCTTTCCCTATTAGAAAAGGGTGGGAAGGGGAAAAAGATCAGAGTTGGGCCTCCGGCACCTCATTCATCAGACGAAACGCAGAATACTACTTCAAGCCTGTTTTCTGTGAGGTCGTGGTATTGTACCGGTCGAGCCGGTCCATTCTTGCAACTGATGTCCTTACGGACTCTACTACTGATAGCCGAAATATAATCTTATCTATGTCTAAAGGATCTAGAAAATTTGACCGCTGTCGCGGCCAAATTCTCTAGGCCCTCTGAGAGCTTCGGGCTGGGACGCGCTATTTATACCGTGCCAGGATACCATTTGTGCGCAATCGCGAAGAAATGGAGGTGGCTTCATTGTACTACGTTCAACGACGCACTGCAGACAATTTCATGATTAGTTCAAAATAAACGGATCGCTTCAATAATATGAATACTAGATATAAAATAAAATTTAATGAGTCATCAAAGTTTATTTTGCGAATGCAATTAGAAGTTAGTCTTTCGGAAAACTTGTAAGATTCTACTTCTGTAAAGTGATAAATTGATAATGGCATTTTTGTGTATTATGAATTTACTATTGTTTGACCAAGATCCCAGTGAATGTGCTCGAAAGATAGTATGCCTAAACATTCGATGGTAGAACAGAGATAATAGTAATTTCTAAACATTCAAACATCCACGTTATTACGTATTTTAGCTAATTTTTATGTATAGGTGCGGTGTTCACACGGTCACGATACTAATAACTTATTATATAATTATTTATGTTTCAGGAGCTGCGCCACTCTAGCTTCTCGATTTTTTCCTCTAAGCCAGTGTTTCTCGAGGGGCTCGTGTCCCACTGAGGGCAATTGAAAAATGGACTTAAAGTAGGAGAGATGAAGGCTTGGAAAACATCTCTGAACACACTTTGCAAATAAAACTCCTAACTGCATACAACGATCTTAGTTCTGCCGTCGATTTGTTGTTATAGCTACTTACATTTTTCAGTGTCAGAAAAAATCCTTGCGTTATTAAAGAGGTATCTATTAAATTAAAATAAAACACTTGAATAGTGTATTTTATTGTACATTTATTTAACAAAGCCCCTATGACATTTCATTGTGAGAGAGATCTACTCGTCCTTGGGACCCGTCGCTATGTTTACAATCCAGTTGTTTTTACAATGAACACTATAATGTTCGACCATTTCATGCTTTCAATATAGTACAATGTGTTTGCTTTACCCGTAAAAATCAACAGAAAATTTCAACTAAAAGAACATTAATTATTAAATAAGTTCTAGATGTTGTGATCATAGATGAATTTTAATTTTTAAAATATATTACGTCACAAAGATTACATGTGCCCTAAGCACGACACAAAAAGACTTTTCAATAAAACATATAAAATTAGATGTTGCACAATTAATTTATTGCTTTTATAATATTTATGTTTTCACAAATAATTAAGTATGGAATTCAAGTTACCGACTAAAAGATACAAAAAAAAAATTGAACAAGTATAATGCACGTAAGTTTCGATCGTACACTGAACCCAATAATTAAAACGAATTAAGTAAGACGTTAAGAATATATACAATATTATTATGAAATATATAAATCAAATGGCGACGCTTTCAGGAACCTATGCTTATTGAAGTGTGCCAGATGAATAAATTAAAGTTACATTAAAGTTAAAGCTAATAATTTTGTAAAATAAATTCAGCGGTTCAATATTCATGCGAACAATTCATAATCAGGCTCACTTCTCGTTTCCGGGGACCCGTACAAACATTAGCGTATCGTTTAGCGTACATTAATATTGTGACGACTGTTATTAAGAACACGAGCTCTTTTTCACGGTGAGGTTTAGGGGAAGATTGTCTTCCGAGTCCGATGTCAGATTGTCATCGTCGTGGTCGACCGGGAGGAGCTCGCACCTGTGCGTGATGACCGTCCTCCTTCCCATTTCTCCACTGACAGGTCGAGAAGTGCTAGAATTGGATGCCACAGAGTTAATAACCGTGTTGCTATCGTTCGCGGCGCGCGGACTGGCACTTGAGTTCGAATCACTCGAATTCTTTTGGCCGTTCACAACATTCACAACACTTTTCAGTCTTCTACTCTCTCGTTCGGGTCGACGGCTCTCGGCCTTGCGGTCCCTGTCCGGCGCGTGCCGCCTGGCGCCCGCGCCGCCGCTCGTGCCCGGCTGGCCGGCCGCGGGCGCCGCTTGCTCGGAGGCCGCGGCGCTCGCCGCGTTCGCAGCCGTCTTCTTTGATGATTTCACTCCTTTGCCGGAATCTGATTTACGCTTTTTGCTTCTCTGATTTTCGGTGGTCGAATTCGCGGTGTTCTTTTCTTTTTGCTGTGTCCGCGTCGACCGCTTTCTGGTTTTCTTCTTGCTCTTCTCTACGGGCGTGGTCTCTTTGCATTTCCTCTTCGGCTTCTTCTTGTGTAATCTTTTTCTCTTGTTGCAAGATCCATTAGACCAATCGCTGTGCTCGCTGCTACTCGAGGAGACGGAGGGCGTCATGCTGACTGAGCGCCGGACGGAGGCCGATTGCGATGTACTCGAGCTGGTGGCGAAGTCCCAGGGGCGCGCGGGCGAGGGCGTGGTGCGGCACGTGTCGGACGTCGTGGCCGTGTCGTTGGAGCGATGTCGTCGCTTGCGCTTCGAAGGCGGAGGTATACTAGACCCGTCCTCGCTATCGGAATCCGACACGTGAGCGTTGTGTCTTTTCAAAATTAACTTAACTAGTGACCCGGACGGTCTACTTTCCTGACTGTCGTGGCTTTGCGACGTCTCCGGAACGTTTTCTTGTACGATCACGTCACTGTCCGAGCCGATCAAATCGACCACTTCGGGCGTCCTGTCCTGCGGAGGTTTTATGTAGCCCACGACCATAACTTCCGACGAATCGTCATCTGTGTCGGTGTGCGATAACGTTTCTATCGGAATGACGTTGTTCGCTGTGGGCTCTGGAATGAAATTTTGAGGGTAGACGGGTGCGGGTACCCTGGAGGGTCCCGGCGGCTGTTCCACCGGTTGCCAGCTCGACACCATGACGATATCGGAATCGGTGCTGGCCTCTGATTCCGAACTCGATATGACCTCGTTGACCATAGTGGAGATCCTGGTGTCGGTGGTGTATTGGACGTTGCGGTCGTAGCCGGTCATGTCGTACGGGGTGGACGCGAAGCAATACAACTCGTGCAGGAAGTGATCGGTCCTGTCGCCGAAGTACCGGAGCATCGCCTCCCTGAACTCGGGCGAGGTAATGTGATGTTGCGGCAGGAGCTCCAAGATCCTCGTTATTACATATGTTATGTGTCCCACGTTTTCATTTAATAAATAATGGAGTTCTCGATTAAGCCACGGTACTAGTCGATGCACTTGTGAGTCATTATATCTATAATATAAGAAAATACAGTTAATTAATAATCATTTTATTAGATTAGAAAAAAAAATATTGTATTGGTTAAAAAAATTAAGTGGCCGCTACTCAAGTTTAGACAGCTTTATAGCTTATAGAATGGATGGTTGATGGCAAAAGATTCAAGAATGGAATGTCCTTAGGTCTTCACAGCATAGATAAGTTGATGGTATGGTCAAGATTGCGATATTCTCTACTGGATTAAGACGCGAAGACTATGACTAGCAGTAGTCAGTTAAATAAAAAAACAAGAATTCGCTGTTACCTATAAAATAAGGGCGAACAGTCCCTAAAGCGTCCAGTGAAGTCGGGAAGCGGACGCGCCCAGAGGTTGTGCCGGTACACGGTGCGGCGGAAGGAGGCTGGCGAGCGGCGGCGGGGTGCGCGAGGGGCGCGGGGCGCAGGCAGCACGTCCGCCATCATGGGGTAGTGCAGCAACAGCTGCTGGATGGCCAGCGACTCCCTGCGTGGCAGCGTTAGTGTCGTCCTGAACATAATCATCATATTTGTCATAAATGATACACAGTATGAGGCCAAAGGATAAAAGTATGACAGTAGGTATGTTGAAAGTGAGATCAGGCTTGTGGCATCTCACTACAGCACAGTACAAAATATTGACAATCTCCATTGGAAACTTTTATCAGTTTCCAAATTCATTCCTTTGAAATCAAAAACATCTATTATTTCTTGAAACAAAAGCCCTATGAAGACAAATAAATAAATGACTTCAATGGGCCCAAAATTTTTTACCCCAACTGTCCTTAAAAAAGGGATGAAATATTGGTGCTAACTATCAATCACATAACGTACCTGTATCTGAACCTGCGTGTTGATGTGAGTGCATTTATGTCTATCCTATCCGCAGCCTCCTCAGTCTGTCGCTGCTCCACCATGTACTCCTCATATTGATGATTAGATCTCACATTATGTATTATTGACCGAAATGTCTGTTTGCAGAGGGGGCATTCTGGCTTTACCTGAAATAATTAGGATTAAGGTAACTAAATTGTTAACTTTATTATTAAATTAAGTTTATTCTCTTATTTTGTTATCTATTCTATTATTTATATTTATCACTCTGTCGTGAAGAGCGATGTCGGCCTCCAGCGGCAGGAATTGTTAAGAATGGTGTTACATATAAGATTTTAAATGTAAAAAAGATAATAACTTAAACCATGTCACTACTGGGCATTTCTAAAATATATCCTGTAAAGTCATCCTGTGTGATGGATCATCAAATTTCTAGTGAAAAAAACTTTACAACATACTTTGCTCCAGGTTAATAAACATTTGAAACAGAACTGGTGTAAACAGGAGTCAGTGAATGAATTATTGCGGCAAGTTCCTAAGCATATTGCACAGTTTGGTGGTGGGGATCCACGGCCACTTTCATGACGAGGGCTGCTGTCATCACTTTTAACACTGCTCGGATTAGCCCCTGAACTATCATCTTGTGTGGCAGGTGTTAAAGTCTCCATGGTAGAGGATCTGAAAATTTAAATCATTGATGCTTCAAATTAAATTATTTTGAAAACTAGCTGTACTAGTTTACATGTGGCTATTTTTTGACCAAAAGGCAGAAACATAATACAAAGTTTTCAAAAACCTTCCCAAATTATCTAATATATTTCCAAATTTTCACTGCGATTGGATGTGTGGTTTTTATTGAGTACAGACAGACATATATA
>JAABKM020000012.1:1707479-1733258 GCA_016277805.2 Papilio aristodemus | reverse complement strand
TATATATATCAGCGGTGTCGATTACTTGAAGGTATTATTGGAGGAGAAGCTGCCAGAGAACGCCGCGCGGCTGGAGGCGGTGTTCCGCGCAGAGCTCGAGAAGATTCCCAAGTCGAAGGTGACCGCGGTGCGCGGCAGGGGCCTCATGTTCGCCATCGTCATACACGACAGTAAGTACAACCAATATCAGAACTACTTTAACACAATACGTATAGTCAATGCAGATTTCTTTCAACAGTAAGTAAAGTTTATTATTCTAGACGTTTTTTTTTTCGAAATTTTACAATAAAGAGGTTTTTTCCTCTCTGTCTTTACATATACTTATATAGTTTTAACATTGCTGAGGACAAAATCTTAAATTTATCTAAATGGAAAAAGACTTTTCCTCGAAGTAGCTCTATCACAATATATCTCGACGATATATGTAATTATAATGCAGGTATCCCAGCGTACGAGGTGTGCAAGCGGCTGCGCGACGCGGGTCTGGTCACGAAGCCCACTCACGGCCAAACCATCCGCCTGGCGCCGCCGCTCGTCATCACTGAACAACAGATCCGCGAAGGAGCGAGCATCATTCAAAAAGTACTCGAAGATTTCAAAAAATAATTGGTATTTTCTTCGCTTATGGTAATATCTCAGCCCGCGACAACAAGCTTCCGGAATTTTTGCGCTAAATAACAGGTCTGAATTTATTAAGACAAAATATTTTATTTTGTGTTGGACCATTCCAAAATCAACAACGAAACTGCGTAAAAGAAATGAAATGTCTATTTTTACCCGATTGAGTCAGACGAGTAACAATTTTCGAATTTTGCGTTTGACATTTTTTAATTAATTTATTACAATATTTAGACTTTAGTATTATTCGCAGATTTACTGCAAAATATTGTTAGGGTTTAATACTTTATGAGCTCAATATAGTCAGACGTTAAATTACAGTTGATAAAGACATCGTAAATATTTTTGAGCTCCCTGAACATAATTAGCTGCAGCAAGAAGCCGCAGCGAGAAAAGCGACAGGTCCGTGCCTTCCCCCTGTTAGCCACCTGTTTGACACTTTGTGCTAACTTCAGTGTGTTCAAAATATTCGTAGCACCGTGTATACCAAAGGCATTCATTTTACAAATTCTCTTACGTCTTATTCCAAAGGTCCTTTTACTACAATCGTTTTAATTTCGGAACTTGAAATTCCGGGTTGAACCTTTGAGCCCCTATATTGGCCACAATCTATTTAATCAGACTTTTTTTATTTATTATTAAAATCTATAATATTCTGTTGTATCGTTAGTCGATAACAAAAAGTTATATGAAATTTTATTGCATTTATGAGTACTCTAATAAAAAAAAACTTGAAATATTTAATTTTGTATTATTTAAACGTATTCCATTTGACTGAACCACTGTGTTTTAGAACCAATTTAAATTATTACTCATAATAATATAGCACAGATAAAATAAAAAACCCAATTCAGTTGTAAGTGTTTATTAACCAGAAAATGTGAACATAATAAATACTGTGTGTAAATATCGAATAGTATATACTTAAAATATTATGTCACAACACTATACAAATCACAGTTAGTTGAGGTAAATACTCGCTCTGTACATTTTATGTATATAAGTAACTCGTTAGCTTTGTTTTTTTTTTTGCGTGTCGCAGATAAAAGCGGAATACTAAGTACTGCGTGAACTAAACTAATACTGGCGAATTTATTTTGGACTCGTGTTAATGTACTCACAAACCTACATCTAATACGCCTAGTTGTGCCCGCATTGTGTCCGTTAGTTTTGCAAATAGAATACTCTCCTCTAATGACATCTTGGGACTTTCTAGTAAACCTGAAAACATAAATATACCTTATTATAATTATTTCAAAAACTATTTATTCTTATTGGACTTTACGTAATAGTACATATAAGTAAGATTTCTTAAGAATTTACTTATAATATGGTAAAAAGGAATTCTAAACAAACTATATGTGAGCCATAACCAATTTATATCTTTCACAGTTCTTAATATAGGACAAAACAAAGTAAATCCTTGCAGAAAAGCGTCAAGATAAAAATTATTTTTTCATTTTATCACAGATATAAACATTTTAACAGATAAATGATCGAATTGGGAAGTCACATATTAAAGTTTAAATTTTTTTTAATTCGGCGCTTTAAAATTTATGTTTTATAAAAGTAGATTTAACAGACAACTTGCTTAGTAAACCGATAATGTGCTGAAAACTATAATAAACATAGCGACAATAGCCAACTATATTCCAAACTGTTCAATGGGCAAGTCTATCATTAGTAGAACTAAGGACATATTATGTGGTCAAATAGCATATATGAAGTACAACTAACTTCAACCTGTTTATTATGCGTTGGTATTACCTTTAGACAAGCAGTCCCAGCACTCTTGTATTTCGTAACTCAGGCCGGCGCTGTTGTGGAAGTGATAACTGTACTTGCCCTTCGGCAGCGTCCACTCCGTGTTGTTTGCGGCCGATATCTGCAGCGTCGTTGGACACCAGAAGTAATCCAGCTACAAATGTCAGTTGGAAGCTTGCTTAAAGTTTTTATGAGGTCTTCAATAAAGTTTGGTATCGGTAGGAAGAAAAACCGGTCTTGTTGTTATATTGTATATTACATGACTCAATACATTAATTGTTGTGGAGAGTAATGTATAATTGTATACTAGTCCAGTTTGGTTGTTGCTCAAATTACAAACAATTGAAAAGGATACTTCAGTTTATGAAGTTTAATTGATCATTACGAGATCTAATTCATATCGTTCGTGTAATGAAAACTCCACAGCCTTATTTATGTATGAAAAAGTAACGCGAGTGACGTTGTTTTTAACATGCACAAAGAAGTAGTGTAAAAGGAAGGGATCAGTTGCGCAAAAACAAATCCGTCGCCGTAATTAACATGCGAAGATTGAAAATAGTTAACTAAAGAAGCTAAAGGTCGAAAAATATACAAATTTTTGAGAAAGAATAGTTTATATAAATGGGCCAAACAATTACAAAGTCTAAAATAATTAAATCGATTTCGTGTATTAATAAAATAATTTGTTTTCCGATTTATAATTAAGGCTAAAGGTAGCAATGACAGCTGTCATAACGGACCAGTTATGTTGCAACACTAGTAGGTAGAAATTCAGCGAGACAAGCAAGCTTATGGTTAGGGTACTAACCGCGATAGTACCCTTGGTGCCCGTGATCTCAGCTCTGTTAGTCATAGTGGCGCGAGTGTGCGCCGATATGGTCGCCGTCCTGCCGTCCTTGTACTTAAGGGCGCAGGAGAGGGACTCATCGACGCCCGCCTTGCTCAAGTGGCCCGTGCACATGATGTCGGTGGGCGGCTCTTTGTACACGAACTGCACCAGTTGCAACATGTAAATACCTAAATCCATAACCGCGCCGCCTCCCAAGTCTTTCATTCTGGAATATTCCGGCGGAAAGTTAAAGCAGATTTTAAGGAATAGATGAATAATCAATCAAGCGTAAATTAAATGGAGTTTTGGCTTAAAAAAACTGTTATGTTGTAATCCATGATTTCCAAGGATACGATCGGAAATATCCTATATTACAAAAACTTCTATTAAATAATTCATCCATCATTAAACGTAAAAATACGAATGAGGAAAAATTATTCTTAGTTAAAATGTTTACAGGAAATTACAGAATGTGGTATGGCATAACAGCTTTAATAATAACAGAAGTATCAATGGATGGCAAAGGGTAAAAAGCAAGTATGAATATATCTTACAAATTCCTCTCAATGTCGTTAATTTCAACACCGAATTGCACATTTACATGATAGACATCCCCAAGCCCGCCGGAGGAAATGTGTTTATCTAAAGCATCGTAAGCAGGAAAGAACCTCGACCACATCCCCTCGAGAAGAAACAGTTTCTTTTCTCGTGCCAGGTCCACCAATGACTTTGTCTGTTTGTAAGTCATACCTATTGGCTTCTCGCAGAGCACATGTTTTCCGTTCTCTAACATTAGCTTAGTGATGTCATAATGCTGCAAATTCATGACACTGACGAAAACGATGTCTGTAAATAAAGTTTAGTGTTGTGAGAATGTCTTTTTGTACCGAGATGCTAGGTCAAGACGGATTTGCGCGTATTTTACGTAAATCATTCCAGTCAGCCCAGTTGTTTTGTTAAATTTGTCTATAAATTCAACTTGTATAATTACTTTATGCTAAAAGAAAAAAAAACTAGAATATTTGTTTATTTCTAAAAACGTAAAAAAAAAACAATTAAAAAAAATCTTTCATGCCAAAAAGCTCTTCAATATAACAGTAATTTAGGCTATAATCTTTTAAAGATTTGATTACGTGAGCGAAGCTTGGACGGGTCTTAAATAAATTGGGTAAAATACAATAACATATTTTATAGAAATATGCAAAAGTATATAAATGAGTATAAAATTTAAAAACAATTGTATTAAAAGAAGTCCAGTAATTATCGTTAATTGATATTGTAAGATAGTTGAAAGTCATCAATGATAAACATCAGTGTAATCAATTTCATCTCATGTGTGCATGCAATACTTAATGTGACCTTATCTCTTTAATTATTTATAGCTTGGTAACATTTAATAAGCTTACGAGATATAATTATAGAAGTAAAGGGCATGTTATCCATTTAACCTTTAAATGAAAATTATTACTAAAAATATCTACAACATATATCAGCACACACACATGTAACCTCTAGACTGAGATTACAAAGTTCTATATGGCAAGGTTCAGATAGGCTTTTATATTTCTACTGTATCTTCCTTTTAATATACCACTAATTTGTTCATAAGTCTTGGTCTAAGACAGGCAATACTCAGCCATGCTCGTATGGCACTTCAATACATTAAAAAGATTAATAAATATGAATTATTTTAAATAAATTATAAAACAGTCATAAAAACTAATAAGCACTAGCAGTGGAATTTATAGATTTTAACAAAGCAATAAAGAAACCATCACATCTGCCAAGCTAATAAAGCAGCCTGTTTACAAGTAGAACAATTGCTAGAGTTGTTAGAGATAATTACCAATGGAACTGTCGTTTGCGAGCAATTCATAGCCTTCATACGCTGTGTTAATATTATGTAGCATTGCCAATCTGTGTACACGGTTTATATCTTTGCCAGCGATAGCAACAACCTTGTGTTGATTGCCAGACAGATTGGACATGGCAGTTAAAAAATCATGGCTGATCATGCCCACACCGGCTATGCCCCAATTTAGCCTCAAAGTCATCTGAAAAAATTGTACATGTTCTAGAACATAAAAATATATTATAAATAAATATAGATTTATTTACAATATATTTTAAAATTGAAGACAATAATATGATCATTCAATATAAATTGAAATAACATCTTGTTATTAGTTTTATAACAAATCCTTAAAATTACAAAAAACCTATATAGAATTCTTGTAACTTTAAGGAGATAGAAGGATATACATATATATTTTTATTATATTTATGTAGTTCCTTTTTCAATTTTCTTAGGCACAGAGCATATTCTGTTAATGAGCCTCATAATTCAATACAAAAAAAATATATCTTTCATATCTATAAAACATTAATTCTGCTGAAATATGTCTGGAAATATGTTTTATTTTTATTACAGTTATCTTATCTTGATAAATAATAGATTATTACACTGCATTGAAAAAGATATGTAATCTGTTTAAAATGTGTCTTTATTTAAGGTAACTTAAAGGTGAAAATTACTTTAACCTTGATTTTTTTATCACCATATTAACTTGAAATGTATTCTACCTGAATGGTAAACAATGTTTACAAAAATTACAATTCGTTTACTTACTTGATTAAATACATTGTACCTTTTTAGGATTAGATAGAAGCAGAAAGACTTTTAAACAGTATTGTTTTTACATTTAATGAATAAAACTTAATACTTTAAAAAAAATTAAGTTTTCTTAAAAAAATGTTTGCTGTACTCACATTGAAGTTACGTATTCTTTTTTGGTCCCACTTTATCACTTAATGTGTAGCACTAAAGACTGTAAAGAAATTTAATTATTATTTGGTGTGCCAATTAATATTTTATATTTAAGTAGATCTGTTTTTAATTTTACAGTTTTCTTCATTAAGTAGTAATTATTGTTATTATATATGTATTGGAAATTACTCCACACTAAATATTAAAATTGATTACAGCTTCAAGCTTAGTTTAATAAGACACAGCGCTATTGCTTATATAAATTTGGAAATAATGGCAAAAGCCGCCAACAAACAAAATCATCACGATCGCAAACCGAATTGTAGACAATGATAGATCGTTCTTAAACTCGGATCACGGGATTCTTTGACATTTGACAGTTTTAAATTGACATTGACAATTGTTAATAATCACAATTTATAAATACAGTCAAATACAGTATTTATCAGTACAGAATGTAATAAATAAATTATTCTACCAATTTACGGTTTGTATGCATCGGATACTAACATTTCGATTTCTTTAATTATTCATTACCTAATCGATATATCAATCTGTAATAGCAAAAACAGAAATTAAAATTTTTGATGCAATAAGCGTAAATAGTTCGATTAAACGTGGATTAATTAATGGTTAAGCCTTTTCTTAGACAATCAATCGATAGAAATCGCGAGTCCCGAGTAATCGTCGCGCTTGTCGAACTGTCAAAATTGACCTTCCTTTACATTCATATCATAGTTGATTCATTGCATTTGCGTTGTATATTTTTGTAACATCGTGACAATGACAAATGACATATAAATGGATGGTTTACCAGTGTGAATTGATTTACTTATGTTATTTTAAATTTTATTTTAATTAGAATGTCTTTAGTTTTTCGTAGGTCCTATATAAAGTTGAGAAAGAATGTGCAGATATGTGGAAACTCTAATTGTTCATTTAATGGTGCCTTGATAATAAGTAATCGCAGTTTTAGCGACGACAAGCAGAACAATCACGATTTTAGTAACAGCACAATTCTAATAGAAAGTGGCTATAACGTCCAAGAACTTCCAATAGTTATAAGGAAACTTAAAGATATTAGCGATTTTGAAAATGTTCCTAAATTGGATCCACCACACGCTACTTCCGACTCACATAATTACCATTTGATTCAAGCCGAGTTTAAACAATGTGAAAATCTACGCGATGTATTTTCCTTAATAACGAAGTGCACCAAAATTACTCCTAATATAGCATTAGCCGCAATAGAACGAATTTATGATTTGGAAACGACTACAACGCCGATGGTCATGGATTACAAAACTGATCACGTTAGTGTTGCAAAAGGTGCAATTCTAGACAAATTATTGAGAGTTGTAATCAGAACTGAAGATACGAATACAATCCTTAACATTTTAAAAACAGATTCTTTAATATTACAGCCGTATAAACATAGATTTTGTGATGAAGTTCTTGACAGAGTTATTGATAATAAACTGACACTGGAGCAACTTTGTACTTTCACAAGATATTTAATTAATAATAATGTAGATCCTAAATATTCAGAAACTATAGACAAAATGTGGGTTGGTTTTATTGAAAAGGAGGATGAAATTAATGAAAATAATATTGAGTTGTTATTTAAAATTTTACCAGGCTTGAAATCAAGTAAAAGAACTATAATTGTATTGTTGGAACAGAAACTATCGGATCTCTGGTACAAAATAAATATCTCCTCCATGCAAGATATTTTAGGAGTATTTCTTCAAGTGAAGTTTTTCTCATTGCAATCCTTTGCAGTAGTTGGAAGTTGGTTCAATAGAAATATTCATGCGGTGGATGAAGACACACTGTTGGACTTAATTACAAAACTCACTCGCCTCAATTACACCGATGATCAAGTGGAAAAAGCAGTAGAGAGGTATATGAAACATAAGGAAAACAAAATTAAATCCCATGTACTGATTGTGGCTGTTTTAAATTATTGTATGCAATTTAAGATTAGAAATGAGGATATATTGAATGTATGTGGGCATTATCTAATAAATAATGTAAATACTATACCTGCCAGCTTTCTGAAATGTTTTATCTGTCCATATGGTTATTTAAACTTCCAACCTGACAATAATGAATTCTGGAATATTATTGAGAAGAATTTACTTGAGAAATTTGATAAGATTAATGTTGATGATTTATCATCTATTGTCCTCTCTTTCATTTACTTTGGTAGATATCCATTTCAGTTAGTTAACAAAATGTTTAGTTCTGAATACTTGTCTAGAATAAGTAACCAAGATATAATGAATCGGCTCCATTTAATTGATACCGCATTGTCTTTGGAAGCTCAGGAGTATCCTGGGCCCTTACTACCTAAAGATCATTGGCTTAAACCTGTTTCACAAGACAAAAGAGTAAAGAACATATTAGAAAAAACATGTGATATTTTCTCAACCATAGTTGGAGATTCTATGAAAATATCCAATGCTGTTTTGATACCAAATTTCTGTTCTGATCAGACATATTTAATAGATGTTATGATACATCCAATCAATTTCGGAAACAATTTCGTTGATTGGAAATCGAAATGCATGAAGAATGAAGTTATAGCAATCCTAGTTTTTCTTCCAGATCATTATTGTTCTGATAACAAAACTCTTATTGGACCTCAAATGTTGAGAGTCAAACATATGTGTATACTAGGAATGAAAGTTGCGTTTTTGAAGTACTCTCAACTCAGTCAATTTTACACTTTACATGATAGACCAGGATTAAAAAAGTATTTAATGCAGAGCATTGAAAATGCTATGCCATGTTTATAAGCCGATGGTAGTTTTTAGTTAAAGGGCAATAAGCTATAATTTAATATAAATAAGCCATAATAACTTTAGTAAATAAGGATAAAGTGGCAACATTGTAATTAGCTTTACATTTATAAATTGTGATATAGATTTAATTGAAAATTAACATTTTGTTATATAAAAAATATTTTTCTAGTCTTATTTGGGCAAAAACTAATAATAAATTAATAAAAATTATTCAATTGTTTTTTTTTACAATTTTATTATTAATAAACATAGTAACAAGAGATGATTTATGCGAGGGTTTGAATACTTTTTATAAACTATTATTATAGTTTTTTTATTTGCAGTAAAAAAAAACTATAAAAGGGTTCGGAATTGGCACACGTTAGTGGTGTTTATTACGTCCATGATGAAATAATTATGACGTACCGTCTTTACTACTATCGAGACAAGTGTGAACATGGTGAACTAGTGCGTATCACCTTTCGACACATTGTACTTAAAATGAGGTGGGATTGTGGTCAAGCTAATTTTTCACTATATAAAAATGTTGAAGTTGCTACTCATCTCCAGAAGTCTTCCAGAGGACTAATGAATTCCCAAGACATGGTGTTATCCTGTACCAATAGTGAACCAATTCAAAAAATGGCTGGGTTGGTTCTGTAAACTTAAGTAATTTCTTTTATTAATTTTAGCGTAAGATAAATAAAAGAGAAACATGTTTATAATTACTTTATTTTATTATACTCATAACATCTCTTATATTAACTCACTAATTTACTAGAATTATTATTTGATTATTTAAATAATTTTAAACTGATTTTCACAATTCAAAATATTTTTCCAATAAAATCTCTATTCAGATTAATGCATATGTAAATAATACAAGAACCGATCATTCGTTTTATCGATATATAATTGAACTGGAGTGTTTATCTTATCTATTTATAAAAAGAAAAATAACGAACGTTAATGATTCGAATTTACCGTCAAATTATAATACAATTCTTTAGATGTATATGCAGTCAGTTTAAAACAATTTTACTCATTTCTTATTCATGGAGATCGTCACATAATATTTTATAGCCAAATTGTGTATCACAGCAATTCTAGCTTTAATAACATTTATTTGCAGTGATTGTGCCTAGGCTGGATTGCAGCCTGAAACTAAAACTGAAAATTAAGATTGAATTTTATTAACATTCAACGATTTGTAATAATTAATATGAATTTAGCTATCCGAGGAAAAGTTAATCAAGTGCATTTTATGATTTACAACTATTAATTTACTTGCAGTGACAACTCTAACACACACAATGTAATTTTGAAAAGCTATTTATGTGAACGGATACATTCATAATAGATACCTAATTTAATAATTTTTTTCTTTCAAATAATCCCTTAGTTTAATCTACTTAAGTAGAGTAACCTAGGTTTATTAGTATTGCCATAGCGTAATACGACTTTGAAGACTACAAGTTTTGGCACATTATACATGACGTTCGGTAATTATTTTTTTCATAATATGCACATAAATTAAAAGCAATGTTCATCGGGATAAAAAATTGACAAATACTTTTTAAGTTTAGAATTTGTTTTTAAGGATACAATCTTATTATACGAAGAAATAAATACAGATAATGAAAATGACCTACTAACTTACAAGATACCTACTACAATTACAATTTGTTCGACTTAAAGTAAAATAATAGTTATAGTTTCTAGAAAATTCTTTTCTTTAAAGATCGTTTCTTGTACTTTAATAAAATAAAAACGTAGGTATGATAGATACAATCTGGCAGGATAGCTTTTTAGCTTTACACTGAAATAGAAAATTTTGCATTGCCTATTGATAGACATAAACGTTTTAGAAATTATGTATTTATATACTATGTAGTTGTTTTCTATTTGAAAGTAAATATATATGTTGTGTAATAAAATTCTATTTTTATATCACTAAGTGATGATCATTTATAAGTTTTATGTATTTTAAAACAGCCGTACTATAATTTCAATATTTAGAATTATTTAGACATTTAGACTTAATTTTATTAAGTAAAGTTTACTTAACTTGAATGATTTATCTTTTTTTGAAGATCACAAAAAGTATCACGAATAAGTTTACAGTGAAAACAAACGGCATTTTATCTAGCGAACAGTCGATGTCGCGTTGTATACAGAGCATAGGGTCGGTTTTTGACATCGAGTGCTCGACTTTTCCCCTCTAAATCTGTAGTGAAGGTCGAAATGCTATTTATGAAATCAGAATCAGGTGATAAAACATTCGAAGAGCGGTCGTTACCATTCGAATTAAATTCTGACAGTAGAAAATCGATCCAACAAAATTTCTTATCCGATCCACTTCTCCACTCATTCTTTGTTTTCCAGCCTTCCATATCAAAATTCGACCCCAGGGTTGAAAGTTGAAATAGCTTATAGTAATAAAACAATCAAATAAAAACTCAGCGATCGGAAAGTCGTGAGTAACAAGAATAAAGTCCAGCTTAAGACGAATTTACCAATCCTAATTGCCTTAAATATACGTTCCGGGAGAGCGGAAAACTTTTATCAACATGTCAATCGCTGAAACTACGACACTATTTTTTCTAATGATTAATAATTAAAAGTGATATCATGCATTAGATTTCTTATTACTATTTTAATAGTTGATCTAATCTCCTAGGAATATGAAATTTTGAACCATGAAATTGTTTAGAATTAATTGCTAACCTCTTAAGGACTAGGATAATAAGACATCGATTCCTATTTGGCAGTTACCTAATCTTTATATAGATTATATAATTACTGTTAATTACTGCGTTATACAAATTAAAATTGACGAATAGTTTTGATCTGAAGGGTTGAACCGTACAAGGATGTCTCATATTGAATTTCGAACACACGGCGTAAACAGTTAATACAATAAACATATCAATTTTAATGTTTTGTGTTTTAGAAACTATAATTAGTAATACATTATGTATTAAGACAATAATTTAGAGCAATATAATTTTTTTCCATTATAATTACGCATCGAAGATGCTTTCAGAAGAAAAATATTAATTAAAATTATTTCTAAGAATCGCCTACACTTAGTTATAATTTCAGTGCACGACACGTAATATCTAACAACACACGCGAAACCCTCAAGTGTAATTGAATCGTAATGTTTGAAAACACAACTTTACGAGCGTTGACGTTGCGATCGTGCGCGGTTAACGTGCGGCTTACCGACGAGCGCGCTACAAAGTCGTATTATTAAAATCACACCACTCTCACCTAACTTTACTCCAACAGTTAAAATATAGTAAAAGTTCTGATGACCATAACGTTAAATATAAAGCATCACAGTAAGAAATCATCTATCTACGCGGATGTGCGTAATAAGTTTATAAGTTTAGACACTAACGGTATGTTGCAACAGGATTTTTCTAAATCGAGAGGTATCCTAAATACCAGATACGTATTTACCTCTTCACAGTAATAGTTTCACATTCCAAAATTGAATAGATAGATTCGAATCCACTCACCATAAAACCATGAGAAAATCCCATGAGGAAATCACACTTATTTAAAATGAAAAATTATTCAGATATAGATTAAAAAGGACCAATTTTGTGTCGATTGATTCAGCGTTTTCCGTCTGCATACAACAAATGCAGCAAGTGACTAGACATTAAGTTTAATTTATTCTTCTCTACAATTACCAGAATATAAGGAATTAAATATATAAATTTGATTCTTCAGTCCCATGGTAAGTTTTAAGTTGAGCAGATGTAAAAATCTTAGAACAGAATATCTATTTACAAAATACGTTTCACATGTAGATAAAATTGTTCATACGGTCTTGTATACGATTATAAAGTGACTACATTTTTTTTAAAATATTTATAGAAAATAAAAGTAAAGTCAATTTTTTTTAGATAAGTAAATATATGTTTGTAACAACCATAAAATTAAAAACGATATGACACGTACCGTAACAAAGTGGCTATCGAGTGTGCTAGAAGTAGCTACACTAAGTAACGATCGAACTAAAATAGAGCTAACTTCTAGGTAAGGCTCGTCATTAGATTCATACGAAATACTCATACATAATCTATGCAACATTGAATAAATTTAAAAAATTATCATGCTAAGTCCATATTCAACAAAATTAAGATCTAATCTAACACTTAAGAGTCAAACTTACGTCATTTCATATAAATAACACGTCAATAATGTAAAAAAATTCGTCATAAATAAAATGTATCTAGAAACAAATTTTCTAAAGTCTTTAAGAGTGACTCTCTTAAAAATTGTTTGAAAACAGAAATGTTGCTACGAGTGAAAAATCACAAAAAGTTAGTACAATAAAGACGCATATTTGCGTAATCGATTTCATTTTATCGATTAAGATTAAATTAGTATTGCCATGTTTTGTGTGGTGTGTCGCGCGTGGCGTTCACGAGTATATGGTGATGACCTCGCGTCCACCTCCGCGCACCATCAGCACTTTCTCCAGACCCTCAGTCAGCACTTCCAGGAATTCCATGTCTGAAAACGACAACAAAATTATTAAACCTACAGATTCGTTACATGATCACCAAAATTTACAATCAGTAAAATGTTTTTGAAGTACTTAGTAATTACAAATGAAGTTCTGCATCATAAGGATAAAGTACAGATTTAAAGAAGATTTCAGGGGCGGTTAACGGCGTTATTTTAGTTTTATTATTTGTTATTCAAGCAATCAAGGAGTGAAAATTCTTTCTTAAATATTAATATAATGTGCAATGGAATTTCTAAGCTTCTTAATACTGTGGAATACTTACAGTTAGATTCCATTTCCAGCTCGGTGTCTCTGGGCGGGCCAGGCAGGTTGAGTATGACAAGTTGTGCGTCGTGAGACCGCGACACGATCACCTCGTTCAATTTCACCGCCGTGTGCATTTTTCTCACCGTGCCCTCATCACTAACATAGTACGTAAACTTTGCATTATTCCAAAATTAGTGACGTACTTTTAAGTAAGCAAAATTATTTCTAATTCCAAAAGATCAACAAAAAATTGTGCCTTGCGAGGAACAAGGCTCCTGAATTTAGTTCTTTTACTCTAAACGTAACTTAATATGTAGATTTCTAATAATTATAAAAAGAGTGGTTAAGGACGCCTGGACATCTATTGTTTTCTTTCGTGACAATTTCTGGTAGTTCTCTAATGTAGAAAGATATCGTGATTAAGATCCGGCTTATAGAAGCTCCTTGGCCTTCTTATCAAAAATATAATTTGTAGTAGAGGAAAGAAATTAATTTTACGTATGAAACTTTAACGTACCTGTGCCTATTTTTCTTAAATATATTAATTTGTTTAAAAATAACACAACTTTTAATATTTCATCAATTAAAATAAAAGTGAACTTACGGTGTAATATTAGGGAGATTAGGTTTAGACTTGACTGCATCTCCGTTGGCGTTGGCCTCCTTGTTTCTGTCGGCGTCGGGCGGGGGTGACGGCGCGCCCTCGCACTGCGACTGTTCATCGGGCGAGTCCCACATTGAATCGATTATGTGCAACAAACTACTTCTGAATTCGTCCTACATTTGCCCAATAGTTTGTTCCGTTTCGTTCAATTTTAATTATAATTTTTTAGTATCGTGTCGTGACGTTGCACATGACGGATTCAAGGCGAATGAAACACGGGATGTCATACATTACTTTGATTGTTAACTGACTGACTACGGACATTCAAACATCCAATCTCTTATCTAATGTGTCTAACGAAATGAACTAATGTGAACAAATCAAAGTGAATGAACATTGGCAAACATATGACCACCGTGTGTAAATTCGCAAGGACTCGTTATGGTTATCTACGATGATGGATAAATTAGGATAATAAATAAAAGATGACTATGATTGTGCATTTAGCTTATTTAAATACGGCCATTTCCATATTAGTCGTGTTATTTTTACGATTTCTTTTAAAAGAGTAAATCGTGGTAACACATAATATGGCAACGGCATATTACACGTGTAGTAGCAATAAAAAAATGAATATTAAAAGTAAACTGAAACGAGTTATAGCGTTAACATTCAATTGGTAGCATTTGAAATCAAAGTATGAAGTGATTAATAATTTAGCTCATCATCGAAGAGACATGGATGTTTACACTCAAAAACAACAAAATCAAACACATTTTTATTTACAAGGTTCGTAGAAGCAATTATTTAGGTTTAGGTAAACTTTAAGACCATTATGTATTAATTTGAAAATTTAAATCAGCCTTTAAAAATGCATGGATTCTGATAAAATCTGAACGATTTGTCATAGATTATATTAATTTGTTAATATCATGCGTATTATAATTATCAGTTGCTTGTTCACCTTATCATCTTTGTCCTTTTCGTCATTGTCAGTGAGAGGTGGTGATGGAGCGTCTTCGGGGCCGGGCTCGCCAGCACCCGGCTCCGCGAATCGGACCTTGCTAGCAGTCTTCACGTCGGCGTGATGGTGATCAACTATCGCTTGCACCTGTAGTTCAAAGTCAAAATGATTTTTGTTCTCAGTCTCTGTACTACCTTTTGCGATCTATTTTTTTTTTCAAACAATAAAAATAAAACAACAACTCGGATAAAAGAGAAATTTAAACATTTTTTAAAAAATTAGGAAAGAAGGATACATTTATACAAAAGCCAATCAACATTTAAAGGCCTTTACAATGACACTATAAATAAATATTCACCATCACTTGTCAGCCTTAGAGAAATATAAATATAAAAATATTGTCCATAAGTCTTTTAAACAAAACATAATAAAAAAGTGCCATTTTCTACGTGGTGCTGTCACAAGATAAATTGTCATTGAGCGTAAAATTTATAAACGAATAATTTTAAACATAATATTAGTTTTTGTTAAAAATTTGTGGAAAAGTATAGTGCAGATTAAGATGAAGAATTAATGATTGTAAGCAGTACCACGTGTTTTGAAGAAAACTTAAAAAAAAAAAACATAGAAGAATAAAACACCTAAAGCAAGCAAAGTATTTGCTTTCATAACACGCATTTAAGAGAAAATGCTTATGAAAATTGTAACGAGATGCATTAATCGAATGATAGAAAAAGCCATACGCACACAACAGTTTGTTAAAACATCAAAGGACACCTTGTTAGTAAACCGAAAGCCATGAGTAATGCAAAGTACGATTACGACAGAATTCACTAACACCCAGATAATTTATTAAAACTTGAAGTAGTCGGGAAGAAATTTGTAGTAAAATGAAGGAACTAAATGGCAACACCGATTATAGCTAAAATGCATATAAGTGGACTTGATCGAGGGTAAAGTATCCTTTTTACCAGAGGCAACTTCTCTTCGGCGTTTGGTTCGTGATAGTCCACCAAATTTTGCATCTGTGTTGGCAACGACAGACAAACATAATGTTAGTTATATCACAATAAAGCTACAAATATAGTAAGCCACGAGATTTCGACGTATACAAATTAGCTTTTACAGCGACACACACTTTTCTTTAGAGACACACAAAACTTTAGTGAAATTTGCACATGTGATTTTAGATCGAAATACATCCGTCGGAATATTTACCATCCCAAGAGTTTCCTTTTTATTCAATCTGAGCTCGCGCAGCATTTGGTTGCGTTGTTCCATCATTAAAGTTCGTTCATAGGTGTAGGCAGAGATGTCACTGTCAGTCTGTAAAACGATAAACATTATTAAAACATCTTATAGATAGATCTAAGTTTCATAGAAGACGCTGTTTTCAACTTCGTTTTTTAACTACGTTCTTCTTTTTAACTTTCTATTTTCTATAAAAAAAAGTCACGTACCATTTCTACTACTTCAACTTCAGCTTCGAGACGAAGTTGATAGAGGAACATCTTGAGATCTTTCTTCATTTGTATAGAATTATCTTCCATCAGCGCAACAGTGAAAATGCGCATCTTACAATTCTTCCAGGTGCGGTGCTGCTTCAGCAGGAACGGCAACAACATCAACATACCGCCGTCGTGAACTATCCACCAAATATCAATGTTGCCAGCAACCTGTTGGATTAAAATTTCGATAGACCTCATGGTTCGCAGTGTGTAAACTTAACTATCTTTAGGCTATTGGTGCTTATCTCTAGTTTTAAATTCTAAAAACAAATATTCATATTCTTATTTCAAAATAGTCAACGATTCTCGTAGAATTGAATAGGAATTATACTGATCTATCAATGCAAAGGCGAATTAAAGATAATCACGCTAACCTTTTCAGTGCTATCGGGGAAGAAGTTGATTCCTTTTGGTACCAGCATGACCATTCGTGCAGCAGTGACAGCGCGTACGGTGTCTAGAAACACTTCCCAGGTTCGTTTGTCTTCCGATTGCCTCCAACCGTAAGGCCAGCCAAGTATTACAGTATTTGGTTTAAGTCCTCCCAAGCCACTTGTCTGAACGCTGTTAATGAAAAATTATGTTAATATTTTGTTAACCACTATGCAAAAATTATTCATCCTTAACTAACCAGTTACGAGTCGCATTTGAATAGTTAGATCTAGTTTGATTTTTGTACTTACAAGTGACTGAGTCCGTCAGCAATATTATGGGACACGAGGACATCCACAAAGCCCTTGACTTTCTCTACGTCCATAGCTTTCCGAAGATTTTGTCGAGCCGTCACTGATTCACCTGCACGACGGGGGAATTCGCCGCCGAGCACCGACACACAAACAGTCAATCCTTTGCCTGTATTGAGACAAATATAATTATTTGTCAGTTCATGAAAATAAATAGCAAATTAAGTAGCGAAAAATAAATAGCATTACCTGCTTTAAGTTGACTTGCAAAAGCTAACATTTTACGATATTTAGGATTTAAATCATCATTCAATTTTGCGAGGACGAGAACTTGAGGTCGCCAATTCTTAGTATGCGGAGGGCCTTCTTCTAGACGCAGCAGAGAGTAGCGTGCGGCGGACAGTGCAAGACCGCGTAAGCCATCACCCCATTCTTTTTCCGCACTAAAATGATTTGTAAGTTTATATTTCACTTATTTTAATTATTTATGTGAAATATTGAAATGCATTATGAGATACTAACCCACGATACTCGATGTATTTGTAGATAAGACCGGCCATGCCCATAGCAATCAAAGCGTAGAACCATGACGTCATGAACATAATAGAAATGCATAAAACCAATCCAGCAAGTGACAGAGACCTGAAATTATTTGACATAACTGAGTGTTAGTAATAATCTTAGAAACATTTTTATTGCGTTATCATTATAGTCTAATACGTCTTACCAGTGATAATATTTAAATCTCGGGCGCCAATTGGGGGTCTTTAATAGAGTTTGTAGAGCACAAGCCAAGTTTACAAAACCGTAGCACATCAAGAAGAACATAGACAAGAGTGGTGCGAGGATGTCAACGTTGCCAAGGAGGATACCACACTGGCAGATCAACATTGTCAAAAGCAGAGCCCTGAAGAAAAATAATATAATTAGTTAATGTAATCTTATTCAATAAATGTTATCAACTTCACTGTCTTCATAAATTAATTTACCTTGTAGGTTCACCTCTACTAGAAGAGACAGCGAAAGGTGCTAAGAACGGTATAATTTCATCTTTAGCAATCGCTTGCAGTAAACGAGGAGCTCCGGTCAATGATTGCAGTCCAGCTCCCAGAGTCGAAAGGAATGACCCAACTAGAATGACCCATTGGTTTGGCCAAGCCATATTCGCAACTACTAATTTACCACCAATAGATTGACCAAATCTGAAATCATAATTTCGAATGATAAATAATAAACTTTATATTGATCTTAACCTATTTTGATACAATAAATTGTAAATATAGAAGACCTTTCACATTTTTGAAATCACTTACTTGTCCCGGAGCAATAAGTTGTCAACGGTGCCCGCAAAGAGCAAGACACAAGAGAGATATACTGTGGATGTTGTCAAAATTGCACAAATCGTTCCAATCGGGATACTTTTTTGAGCGTCAGCCAAATCACCGGAACGATTCGATCCAGCCATTATGCCTAAAAGGAAAGATGTTAATATACGTATAAGAAGACGCTAAACTAATTTTTCACAATATATTCCTCTATGGTAGATTTCGAAATTAGATTTTTAGATTTGGAACTTAAAGCTTAAATAATTCTGAACCATCCGCAGCAGCTTACCGGTCACCGAAGGGAAGAATATTCCTATCAAAATAGTAAAAGTAGTCGTCAAGTCGGCGTATACTTGATTGTAAGTAGGTCGCTCCATTTGTTCAATGTCGTCGGGTTCTTTGCCATA
Source organism: Papilio aristodemus (assembly GCA_016277805.2). Classification (NCBI taxonomy): domain Eukaryota; kingdom Metazoa; phylum Arthropoda; class Insecta; order Lepidoptera; family Papilionidae; genus Papilio; species Papilio aristodemus. Next base: position 1,714,208 of record JAABKM020000012.1, on the reverse strand, counting down.
AGCGATGTACTGACCAAGTTGGAGGAATGAATCTTGAAGATTGTCAAAGAAAACTCCACTGGCCAGACCCTGGAAGATATGTTATAAAAATTGTTGACAATATTTTGCGTAGCTCGGAAAGTTAGTTAATTGACAAAGAACCAGCAGAAAATGACAAAGAGTGTAAATGATATAATCTGCTTTTCGATTACAGGAAAGTGGATTCTTAGCTTAAGAAAGTATTCTATATAGGGTGATCAAAAATAACTTATGAATTTTTACCTTAATTCCTTGTACAATGTTAACATTATGAGCCGCATAGTAGGGATCGCAGAGGTTATCAGGGCAGAACATTTGGTGAAGTTCACCTCCAACGTCCTTCGTGCAGTTATCAATGTTTATATCTTTGAGCAAACGTTTTCCGAGAACACACATTCTAGAAAAAAAACCCCAATAAACTGAAAATCATATCAAGAATAACACTTGAGTTCGATTAAATAAATTATTTTATCTCTCTTACTGAAGTTTAGGGCTTCCGTTGAAGTTGACGAATATTCCGGCGTAGACAGCACTTATGGAAAGAATAACACAGGCCAGGGCAATAGTCGCGAATTTATTGACGAACTTCACTCCCACGAATACGACCATGCCCATGATAAGTAAAAGTCCGGTTCCATACACACGGAAGTTGTTGTACATCGCGTCAGGGTCCTTCGTGAAATCTCCAAAGATTGACATCCACGGAGCCATGTAGGTCTGTCGATAAGAAATTGCCGTAAGAAGACCAAATAAAAAAAGTCTATGTCCTACTTTAAATGCAATATTCAAAAGGACGTTTAGTGGAATATAAATTTAAATATGATTATTTTGAAACAGTATATTCTAGATTTCATATACAATTTGTTACTATAAATAGTTTATTTATATTCGTTGTTTTAATTTATCTTATAATACGAAAATGAGATTAATAATAATTATATAGATTGAAACTAACAATAATTAAGTTAATAACAATTAATATAGTTGTAAATGTAGGATTTAAATAATTGAATATTCCACGTGCCAAGTTAACAATGTTTTGTATGGACAAGGAAAGCGTGCAGTGGTGGGCGGGGGTGGTGGGGGCGGCGAGAGGAAAGTTTGCGGAAATCATATTCCGGGCACGAGACCCTCTCATCCGCTGACACTCTGACATTAATTGAATTTAAATTATTTTTAGAATTACAGATATAAAAGTCGTACGAATTCTATGAATTAAATACCTTTTCAATTAAATTATATGTACAAAAAATAATTTGATTACCATATAAATGAACAAACATAACAAAAAACATTTGAGTGACTAAACGTCGCTATTGAATAAACATTAACCAAATGAACAAATTTGAGACGATAGAGAATAAAGAGAGAATGGGAAAAGGTAGAGTTCTGCGATTACACGTGGATTTCTTAATGATAGTTGTCCATCTCATGTTTGTTTGTAACATCATAAATTAAGTAGGCTTAAAAAAATCGTCTTTTTATTTTAATTAATGCGATTGATAAATACATACGAGTACGATCTCGACGGCGCCGACGATATACATGGCGGCGGCGAGCGTGGTGCCGGTGTAGAAGAGCATGCCTACCGCGCCGCCGCACTCGGGGCCCAGCGAGCGCCCGATCATGAAGTACGACCCGCCCGCCGGCACCACGCCGTTCGTCGCAATCGCAGACATCGATATGGCCGTCAGCATCGTCTACAATACAATTACAATTTTCTTATGATGTGTGTTTTTTCTTCTAGGAATTGCCTACTTTACTTGTATAAAAAGACGCATTTATTGTTGTAAATGTTGCAGAACAGCAATGACCGCATAACATTAGAACATCTAAAAGAAGTCTTTATCCTGATTGTCTTCGTGAACTATAAAAAAGGAGTAGCGTACATATTCGATTACACTTACCGTACAACAGCAAGTGAGTACAATTAGAAAGCCTTGTATCGCGCCGGCCGTGCCGACAACCCAAGTGAGACGGATGAAGAGGATAACGCCGAAGATGTTCTGTATGCAGGGTAGGTAGACTCCGATGAGGGTGCCCATGCGCGCGGGCGGCGCCGGCTTGGCCGCGTCAGGGTCCGCGGTGGACGCGGTCGGGATGGTGTTAGAATAGTCCGCCAACGAGCTGAGGAATGTGGCCGCACGAGGCCGATCTTCCATCTCCTCCTGAAACATAAGAATAATTAAAGTTACAGAAGATTCAATTAATGAGGATGATGACAACTTCTATTCTATAATATTGAGTATTTTGGTAGTTTCCCTTGATTTAATTTTGTTGTAGTAATATAGGGTAACAGAGGACCGATCATTGTGGCGATCTATGGGGGAGGCCTACATTCAACAGTGCACGTCAATCTGCTGAGATGACCACGAAGATAACGAAGAATATATAATAAGTAGTTCACATTAATTATTTATTGTGAAGGGTACAAATGAAAAATTTTAAGCGGACGTAGCAACATCATAATTAGGTTTAATAAATAAATGCATAATTATAATTCATAAGAATCTTTCCAATAAATCCGCAGCATTGTTATTCCGTTCGCAAAAGTGAGGTTATGCTTAACGTCAATGTTCCAGTGAACGCGAACGTTACAATTATGTAAATGCATATCAGAGAAGTGTACGGCATGATAAACTGAGCTGAAGGGTGGAATAATTTAGCAGACAACGATGAATATGAATGCAGAAAATACAACAAAAGTTATTTAATTTACATGTTGAAACACTCTAGAGGATTAAAAATTTACATAATCATTTTTTTTTATATATTTTGAGTCATTAGAAAAACATTTACTTAATGATAGTTCGAAAAACGTAAGTATTTCAATTCAATACATAATTCTTATTCTTAATTTACCATCGGATAAAACATGTATTTTTTATTTAAACAATATGAATTGTAAAATTGATATTTTCATGCTATATTTTACTATATAATCAATTATTTTCAACTTAACTTCGCTATACAAGGGACTTAAAATTACAGTGTAAGGGTCGCAGGAAAGGTTAAATGAGTACTGAAACGAATAGAATATGTGATAGGTAGGTAAATTAAGATGAATCATTGAAAATTCTAAGCAAAAGCTGCGATGAAATGTAATTTAAATTGAATATTGACTTCTCAGACTCGCTTCATCTAATGCAATGTGGTCGGTGCTAGGGGTTGGAGGCGCCTGCCGGGTCGTAGCTCTCTTATTTTATTCACGCGCCATTTGCATCGTTTGCCGTGCGCTCGCTGTAGGCGCTTAGGGAGCTATCACCAGCTCAAGCAAAGTAACGGTTGATATATTTGTTAGATCGTCTTCACGATGACTTTCGTAAAGAAGAATATTTCAAATAAAACTCTATTGTGTTCATTTCAATTTCTTTTGGTAAAATTTGTGTAAAGAATACTTAATAAAACCAGTAATATATAATATATAATTTCGTTTTGTCGGTAAATACTATACGGAATAAACTTGATACAAGTGTTTTTTTTTGCCCACAATAAATTATAGTATAACCTTACGTATTGTGTAGCTAGTAGAACAGACAAATATGATATGCTATGATATACAAGAATATTATAACTGGTGCACTAGTTATGAAGTTTGAGTTCCCTTTACCAAATGATGGTAAAGCTTTTGCTCCGAATTTTGCCAAATTTGTTTTTGAAACACACTGAATTCTATCTTTACATCGATACTTAATCACTACGAATCTGAATTTCGCACAGTTCATTTATTTTTAGGCAAAACTAACTGTTTGACATGTTTTCTGCTCTTACTTAAGATTTTAAGAGTACCCAACTTGGTAAGAACCCAAAGTACGACTTAAAACAGTAAGTCCTCGAATGTTTTTGTGGATTGCTTTTATATGAATTTACGTTTGTTCGTTCGTTCGTTCGTTCGTTCGCGCTTCTTCTACATTAATTGTACAAACATGCTTGTTGGTTAAGTACTCTTTTAATATTAACCTTCTTTAGTATATCATTTATATTAACAAAAACAGATTTGTAATTATTATAAAGTTTAAGCATGTACATATAGTCATGAGCGAAGCAAAGTGCGCTTGACCTCTGTAAAGATTCAAAAGAAGCGACGTGTCTTTCCTTTTGGTAGTGTCGGTCGTTGCGGCGGCGTGGAGTGCGACCTCCGCTGTAGAGTGCTCAGCACAGACAATTGATCAAGGCTGCCAGTAATATCCGTCGACCGGATATAAACCACTACGGGGTTAGACTTCGGAATAAGTCTATAGTTGAAAATATTGCGTTAGATATTGCGTTGTTATTAAATATTGCGTTAGATGAGCTTTTAAAGTTTTCGTATCAAACAAAATAATAATTTAAGAAGTTTTATCTTTGATTTTAGAAAAAATATACCACAACATAGAAACTGCGACAACATAATAAAATGAATTGGGTTATTTCTTCTTGGGATTACAGAGACAGCAAGTAGGTGATTAAAGATAAATCATAAAATGATAAAATGGGTTTTTAGAGGTGGACTTGGATGTCACGATGATCTATTATGCTGAATGATTGTTTTGCTCACATCATCGTATAGATGCACATACATGGTAATCTCTTAGATATTTGAAATTTAGGCAAGGGCGAATTGTCGGGAGTGATTTCTATTTTTGTTTATTCTATTATGTACTCTACGGTTAGTTCAACGAGATTTTTAGATGATTTCCATATTTGCTCTTAGAATTAATTGAAAATATTAGAAATATGAGACAAAAAATGTACTAAGTATACAATACTATTCCAATATGAAATTTAAAGGATTTGTATAGGGGTTTTGCCTCTTTGGATTGAGGATTTGGCTCTTAGAATGACTTAGACATCTTTCTTATAAACAAATAAATAAATTAATATGCGCTGATGCCCGTAACCTAGAGGGGTAGGCAGAGATTACGTATTTCCATTTGGTACGATCCTGGTACACCTCTCTCGCTTCATCTACATTCATACATCAATGCACATGCACAATGCATGCTCGTCGGTTACGGGTACTTCTAACTTCACCTTTCTTTAGTATGTCACTAATCTGATCTATATAAGTCTTCCTGGGACGTCCCCTACCGACACTACCACTCACTTTTGCAACATAAATTTCTTTTGTCACTCTCTCTTCATTCATTCTTTCCACATGCCCAAACAACAAAATACGTATATTGTGCGCCTGTGTTAGATATTTACTGAAAGATATTAATGTATTATGTGTTTGTGCTGTAACAAGGGATAACATACAAGTGTCATTGTTGCTACAATACTATGTATATTATGTTGACAACGTGCTTAGGATGTGGTGTGGTATATTCAACGCGGTAATAGTAAGAATTTGGTTATAAAAACAACTTTGTTCCAGTAAAGAGATAAGTTTGTTAAAAGTTGACCCAGAAAATTCTAAAAAGAAAATTGAAAAATTCATACTTTTATTGCAAACTCCTTGATGTAGTATGTAACAAAAGAACTGTCGACAAAGACAGACTTGACCATTATCTTCTAATCAAGGTGGGGACTTGTGAAACAATTGGAAATTTTAGCTTTGTCAACAAATTTAATTCTTAATGAAGGACCGAATTTTGAGAATCTTACACCAGTAGAAAGTTGTTATATCAGCTAATAAGGAAGGATATAGGTTAAGCAATCAGCAATTTTGTCAGTCATTGGATTGCGAAGGGAGAATATATTTCGAAGGAAAGTAGTAAAGGTTGAGAATAATAAAGTAATACTAAAAAGTGCTTTAATAAAAAAACATAACTCGTCGGAATGATGATGACTACTCATATCGCGGTCTCGGAGACTGCGGCAGATATGGAAGCCACAAGCCGCTATTTACTTAAACGTGGATACTTTTATTAAGAGCTTTTATATTTATAACCGAGAGAAGCATAAGCGTGCTTTCATGTAAATTTCAATTCTTATTACAGTACACGGCCGTATTTTGGCAGCCGTAACGTGAATTTACGTGTTATTCCTAACTTTAATCTCGTCTTTTTATTTTTTTTCATCCCTCTTTCTTAACCTAAATAATGTTTTATAGTGGAAAAAAATTGCCTTTTACGACTTTCTCTTGGATCGTTTCGATTTGTAATAATGTTGATGCTATTACGCGTAGAAAAAAAAACAAATTCCTAAAATTTTTAGGGTAAACAAAGTTACTGAGATAATACTGAAGTATTTTTTTGTTTATTTTTTGCTCTTGTGACTTAGAAGAAGGTTCTGGAAAAACATTGCTGTTTTTTGCGGGTATGTATCGATGTATGTCCCCTTCTATTAGACCTCGTAGAACTTAAACGGCTTGACCGATTTCGAAGATTGAGTGGTGATGCGTAGTCTTACCCAGGAATAACGCTCTGTGACGTCGGTGTAAAACTCATATTGTGAAATTAAATAATCAATATACCAATAATAACACGGAAAACGTATAAGTGGCTAAAACAATGGAAGAGCCAGCAATAGAGCTCTTAGTTGCTACGCTCCTACGTCGCTACGAAATCGCTACGGAACCCCGTATACTGTATCCACTTGAGATGAAATTCAATGAACTCGACGTACTTTGATTCTTTTGAACAGTACTTGATACAGATTCGTAAATTGCTCTTCTTACAATGACAGCCTGAATGTTATGAACATGGTTTGTAGTACAGGGTGTCCCGTGGCAGATTTAGGATTTCTTAATTAAATTAAAAGATGTTATTATTTTAGTAGATGAATATA
>JAABKM020000012.1:1678622-1707379 GCA_016277805.2 Papilio aristodemus | reverse complement strand
CGACATCGTGACTGACCAATCCGCATGAATGCCTCGCCAAACTGTAACCTTGCCGCGATCCCCCGCGCATCCGTTGGAAAAATATTCCAATTTCAAATCCTAAATCTGCCACGGGACACCCTGTATATTCTTTTGTGTTATTTTTTGAGAAGCTGAATTACTTTTATAGGCTATATGATTAAATACTCTTTAAATTTATTGGCGTAACATATTTAATATTTAAAGCTTTTGTATCTTGTGGTTGAAATTGTATTCGTGATGACTTTGATACCGGTAAGATCGGTGTGTTTTGATGGTACTACATTATACGTGGCTGCATTTTGTTCGGTCCATTGTCAAATCAGTCTTGCCATTGTTCGAATTATTTAATCCTATTCATCTTTTCTTTAAGCGTTTACTTCCTTAATATCAAATTCATGCATTCATTTGTCTCCACATGTTTTAATTTATTTTTACTATCCTCACATGTAAGTTAGAAAATATTATATGAGCAACTCTATATTATATAAGTCGGATCGTAAATCTTCCAAGTTTTACGACGCTCTTTTGTTTATGAAGTAAACAATATTAAGTGTCATTCCGTCCACAGTCAACTTAACGTCCAAGTATGACGCGGGGGTGAAGCGGGGGTGGGAGAAGGGGGCTACCGCACGTATTGCATTACTTACTTGTCGTGTAACTTCGAAGTAATACAAAACTTTCCTTAACTATGTGTCTAGGGTGCGAAGTATGCATGAGTTGTTCTTGTGTTTAGGCCAACATTACTCTTAAATAAATAAGCTGGTGTCTGTGTCTAAATAAGCTACTGCCTATCTCTATTAGTCATCATTATTTTCTATCTTTGTAAAATATCTTTGTCCATCTTTAACCAAAAATCTAACTATCATCGTTTGACAATTATAACATTAAAATTGTCACAGATAAAAAATTGTTATATTTAAAAGATTGGTCTTCGAATATTCATCGTATGTAATTAAAAACGTTTGTATTATGTTTATTAATATTTGTTAATTTTACAGTACCATTTTATAAACGTCATGCGACATTCTTTGATAGCTTTTTGCCGCATGACAGTGTTGGCGCTTGTGAGTTCATTTCGCGACACATTGTAGTGCGACAAACAAAAGGCAACAGCGAGAACTTTCTTCCTCATCCGCAAGCCAACACTTTTTCTGTATTTAGGTAATGGGTTTTTTATTGTACTGGTAAAAACTTTATTACAGCTTGGGAGTGTGTGTTTAATGTATATATTTATATTTATTCCGTTCGTTTTAATTAATGAAAATGATGAAATGAAAATGAAAAAGAAATGTGTGTTATAGAATTGCTTTTCTAAAATAAAAAAAAAACTATTTCAAAATATTAAAATAATATGTAACTTTCGTTGTCGATGCAATGGTGTATGGAAAAGTATGAATTTATAAAAACGTAGTTACTTACATGATAAAGATAGAGATTGGTGTCATATCCTTTGTCCTTGTCTTTCGGCAGGCCATGTTCATCCGTGTCGCCTGAAACAGATACAGTTATGTTAATATAAACAAAACGAAAACAAGAAAATAACGACATAACGAGGTACAAAAAGAGTTGAGAAATTTTTTTAGAACTGTACAAACAAATAAATATGTCCTCGATAGAAAATACAAATTGTTAGAGAATGTTGAATTGAAAGGGAACACGTAACGAGTACGTGTGCATGGCGCGCACGGAAAGACGTCAGGGAATAAAGACCGCAAGAATTGAGAACTAGTCGACTACTGACTATTACGCATCGCTGAACACAAGAATTGAAAGATTATAAAGAGACTTAGCTTTATATACACTCTGGTCAAAGTTAAGTCTATTTCATATACCCTTTGTAGAAGATTATATTAGTTTGAATAGATTAAGATTGTCATATCGAGGTGCGTCGTTTACAAAGTCATCCTGGTGGAAGGCTATGTAAACGACGACTCGTGTTTTCTTTTCAGTTTTCAGAAAATCGCATATTCTGTGTGTTTGAGTCGTGACGTATTGTCAAGGCTTAGAGGTACTTAATTCCTTAAACATACTGAATTAAGGAATTTAGTAAATGACTAAGAACTCGCTGCAATATAAGTTCCCCTTCTAATTCTTCCTTGTTTAAGAATAGAATCATAAAACATCAGCATACTATGTCTATTTACAACGGAATTCAATCACAAAGGAATCGTTTTCGTAGCTTGAAAATCTATATACGATCCATCTTTTTATCAGGTTTACGAGCCGACAGCCAAGACGGTCGGATTTGGCTTAGAGTTTTGGAATATACGCGAGCAGAAAAATAAATAAATTGAAAATGTGAAAATACTGGCACGTTTTCAATGATAGCGCCAGGGTTTTATTTAAGTTCTTTATCTAAGTATGATACGAATATTTGAAATGTTAATTAAATTAAAAAAAATATTAACAAGGAATTTGTTCACGTATAAATTGATAGAGAGACAGATAGAGAGATATCAGCCAGTATTTATTATTACTGTAATTTATTAAGCTATAGATTTATTTAGACAATAAAAGATTGTCAGTATCCTTAACAAGTTGGCGAGAGTTGGAATTATCTGACATAAGTTAAACAAAAACAAAATAATTCACTTTGAAACTATTTTATTGCTACTGCTGTTATTATTCTTTTAGTCATTATTTTAATATAACATCGTAAATAATTTTTAATTCATAATATTTTTCCACACCATCCAAACACACGAAAGAAGCTTATTATGGTTTTTATTTCGTAATACACGCTCATGTGTATGTTGTGAAGCTTTCATGTTTACTCGACTTCACTAGATATTTAATATTGCAAAAGCTTTAATGTTTGAATGTCAAAAGTTGACCTTTCTCATGTATTATATATAATACGATTTATTCGACGAAGCGGACGTGTGTATGTTGAAAGTAATTTCATATTGATAAAGGAAAGGTCGCGATAATTTTTACCGCGACCTTCCCTTCGTACAAATAATTTGAGGAACGCGCTCGCGATGGTAATTGTATTACGTTGAAGGTTTATTCTATTACCGTGTGATGAAGTTCAGCGACCGTTTTAATAACATTTATTTAAAAGTAAACATTATTACTACATATTTCAGACTTTTCAAGACTTATATGATGTTAGGTCATTAATGATCCCTATGAACATATAGTCCAGAAGAAGTCCTGCCTATCTTTTATGAAGGATAAAAGAGTTAACATGAAAGTATTAAAATAATACAAAGATAGTATTCACTATTTTTTACAAATGTTTAGTATTTGTATAACGATATCTCACAAAAATGGTATATAGTTCTTGTACTTATTACAAAGATAAAGTTTTCTTAAACGATAAAATAATTCTTGCTTAACAGCTTCGTGACAAAAATATTTCAAACGTAAAAAAATAGAAATAAAACAAATTGAAAGAGGAACATTATAGTATAGAAAGAGTCTCCGTTCGATTAGCAGAACTGTATGAATGTAGAGTAATGAGACAGCTACGAGTATGAGACGAAGAGATTGCGAGCGTCGGCGCTTGATATTGCTTATGAAAAGATTGAAAGCAACTGTACAAAATTATATATAAAGCGATATCTTATAAGATTTTATTAGTAACTTTCGACTGTTACAATGGTGAAAAGAAATTAACTGATCGACGTCAAAATTTATCTTCAATTTAAGTTAGAAGTTTTGTGCAAGTACTACATAGTAAAGTTTTATTCAAATATTTAAATAAATAGACAGACTTTTGAAGACGAACTTTGCGATAAGCCATTAAAACGAGGACGAAGCTGGATAAAATTATGTATCTCAGTCCCACTTATTAAAGTTTCAAGTTTTTATCTTTGTCATGAGCTGAATCCGTAGCATGAATTGTTAAACAGGGAAACGTAAAATTTTAAAAACTACCATTTCCACATTAAACCCCTAATGATTTGATGTAATAAATTTAAGTCTGTAGTGGTGTTATTTTAAGATTTGAAGCGACTACAGCGTGTAAATTTTTCTGTAATGCTAGTAATAACAACTTGTTTTTTTCATCCAGCGAACAAAATTTGTTGTTTACATAGATAATGTTATTGATTATAATCTCGGAAAATAATAACATTATAGGATACCAGCATGGGCATCTGTGTACATTTTATTCTAAAATTAAATAAAAGTAACTCAGTCATTGCCGTATTCGAAATTGAACCAAAACGAATTCATCTCTGTAATATAACTTACAAGTGGCATATTTTACTGGCATTGAAGTTTAATTTTCCTGAAGAAATCTGCTCGCCCGAAGAAAACTTGTAAATTCCAATTCAACTAGAACTATTCTGCAAATTATGCTCCAGAAAATCTTTTATAACGAAAGAAAGCTGACTATTTATATAAAAAGAGCAATGGAAATGTTTTTTTTTAATAAACACCAACGCCATTATGAAAACTGATTCACGTTCACGTTTATATTTTCTTATTTCTATTTCCGTATTTCCACTCTCGTTATGGAAATAAAACTGAAATACTCTGGACAATTTATATTTATGTTATTTACGTTTTGACAATCAAAATATTTTATTTTCATAACCACGTCAAAGCAATGCAAAGTATACATTTTGTTACAGACAAAAAAAATCTCACTCCTGTATTCCTCGAAGGGGTAGGCAGTGGTGTAACTAGTGCATCCACATTTCGCCATATGTTTTTCTGTCCCATAATGTGATAGGGGGCGAGACTATCGCCATAAGAGACGTTTTAGGTCTAAGTAAGATTGTGCAATGAAATTACGATGGGAAGTAAAAGTTTTATGTTGGCGACATGTGCCTTGTGATACCACAGGAATTAAAACGCCAATAGGTTAATGGTTAAGGATGCGGCCTACGAGACATGTGTACCACGGCCGTGGGTTCGATTTTCCATTCGAACATATCCTAGAACAAGCTTTATCTTGCTTAGTTAGAATGTTTAAAAGGTTTATTAGTAAATTATTTCATAATCTGCTAATATTTTAAATAAAAAAAATATAAGAATCGAATAACCCGTTAGGGCTTTAAGAGCTCATAATGGAGAGCGTGAAAAATGTTACTACGTAACATGCGTTTTGACCGGCGTAGAGTTAAGGGAACAAAAAGAAAATATGAAACTCATACCGTATCGTGCGCACTCTCATTGATTGTTGTGTGCCATGATTAATCCCTTTTTTCATTTTTAATTAAAATTCTAACAGTTTCTCGAAATAACACATATGCGCACATAGAAAGAAAAATAGATAAAAAATACAAAAAGATTACGAAAAAATGTTTATTTAACAAGGGAGACAAAATTCATTGATTGCAATAAGAAAAAACACTGAAGTAGATAAATTTATGAATAAAAATAACACATAGCTAAATACAATCTTTCACTTTCGCTGTATCTGAGACATTCGAAATAAATTAACTTGTTTATATAAATAAGTCAGTGTATATAAGAAGAAGAATTGCTCGCTCGTGAATCGTCGAGCAATACTAGATAATGTTTCAGTTTCAGATTTTGATGAAACCGAGCACAGATTTAATTTACACAACTTTAATTCGCTTAACGATTTGTGTTAATCATCTGGTATCCCAACTGGCTTGTACTATAATTGCTTTTCCCCACTGAAATAAAAGAAATGTCAATACTATCTTTATCCCCAGTCGCCGCGTGTTAATTGCAGGTTTAATTGGACTTTAATTTCGCGCTTGCTGCACTTTTATTCGATCACTTGCTGCATTTCAATTTAAAAAATTAAAATACGGATCGTTTTAACTGTAATGTCCTTATTAATAAATTTTATGGTCAATTAATTGCTCAAAAATAATATAATTATAATTAACGGTAAAATTATTACGTTTCATAAGTTATAAATAAATTTAAATAGATATAATAAATTTGCAATATCTATGCCTTTAATTTTACTTTGAGAATTACGGTTTCTATAAGTTTTTTTTTATAAATTTGTAAAATTAGTCTTTAACGGTTGATATCTCCGATCGAGAATTTCATTTATTTGACGAATTATGATAATCCGCCAATGACATGCATATACATATTTTATATACAAAGATTAATTGAGTACAATAATGGGTTGAAATAAACACGAAAAAATGTATATTACATAAACGTATAAAAAGTTCTCAGTTATATAATGGATACACTGTAAAAAATAGTACGTAGATAATGTGGATGTCGGGAGGAAGCGAGCGAGTATAGTGGGTACCTACAGCCTACAACTATTCTCGGGGGCCGGAGTTTCCTGCGCGGTCTCAAAGTTAAAACGGCCAATAACTTGTTTTCCGAAGGTTGTTTGTAACTTTGTATACGCTCAGTTGTGAAGACCTCGGGGCCCGTCTAATGGCCTGTGTGGAATATCGTCGAGTTTGCCAACTACATTGTGCTAACCTCGTAAATGTCGGTGTAATATACATATCTGCCAGTTTTTTAAAACGATATTATAATATTATGTAGTTTACAAGAATATACACTAAAGTAGAATACAAATAAGATATATTTTAAAAGAAATAAAAATATGAAAGGGATTTTTGGAGCTCAATCTTTCGAATGGAACTTTACATTTTGTATATTTTTGAAGACTAGACTATATTATTTTTTAAAAATTAAACCCAATGTATCTATGTCTCACGAATGACTACATCTTGAAGCTTATTAAAACCTTATTATGCATATTTATCGATTGACTAAATTATTTATTCGGAAAATATATTATATATGGCCCGTAAATTAACTTATTAAAAATCAATATTGAATATATTATTTTATTGGCTTAATACAATTTAATTTACAAAAACAATGTAAACATTTTCTAGTCCAATGTATATAAAAATAGCTTCGCTTAATGAGGATAAAGATTATACAAACAACGGAAAGCAATAAGCCTCAGATTAAATGACCAAAGAAATCGTAGACATTAAGATAATGGCAATACAGGTTGCATTAAGGAAGCCAGAATGAGGGACGTGGGGTCGCGAGATCTCATTACAGTGTTGCTTCATTACGCTATCTCTGCCTCCACAAACGATTAGATTTTTATTTACTATATACGAAAGTTCTTTTCAATAGAAATAAATTTTATAAACTTTCCTTACCTCTACCAGACCGAAGATAAATAACCAGTAGGGTATATTTGCTAGATCAAAAACAAGTCTGAGAATGAATTATTTTTTCTATGGATAATCACGACTGAGTGTAAATTTCTATGGATGTAATGACAATGGACCCGTCATTTCTAGCGAGCTAGCGACACATGGGGTTGATGGTTCCAAAATCTTGGAAAATGCGGAAGGTTATATGGCAGAAAAACGTGTTGAAGATATTGGGAAGGGCTATGTCCAGTAGTGGACTTTTGACTTTAATATTCATTAGCTATACTTTAGTTAAAAATCAATAGTGTGAAACATTTAGTAGGCGTGTTTAAAAGTCATTTGTGGCTGCGGTTTGACAATATCTGAAGTTTGCAGCGAGTGCAGGTTTCATTTTATTCAGTGCGCTTACTGTTCAAAAAAGTTGTTCGAGCGAAGCGGAGGACAGAAACGATGCGGATATTAAAGTTGTAGATGGAGTTAACAGCTTTTAGAATTACGTAACTTTCATCCCGTGTTTATTGTAGTTGTTTTTATCTTTAATTGGTATTTTTTTTTTGTCTATATACGTTTTGATGACGGTTATTAAGACCCTAAGCATTTATTTATTAATTTCGCTATAACATCATATTAGAAGATTAATCAGGCCTTTTAACTTAGCTTGAAATTTTAGATAATTTAATTTAATTATTATAAAATCCTATATTAGATGATTGCAGTCAACAGTCATTTTTAAAGAAAATTTAATAAATAGAGAAAGTGACTAAAATCATAGTGAATTTATCTTCATATTTGAATATAACGACATTAAAACGACCCTTAAGACGTACCGTCAAAGTATATGAATGTAGTAACTTTATAGTCCTATCTAATCTGAAGGCGGGAGCGAAAAGTTTCTTAGCTAGTACTGTAGTTAATACAGACGATAAGCGCAGGCTTATCGTGAGTTCGATCAAGTGGGCTTTTAAAAGGCCGTGGGAGACAAAGCGCTCGCATAAAGCCGTATTAAGAGCTCTGTGTAACGCTGAACGTATATTGTTAAACTAATTTGTACCGGAGAGTTAGTTTTGAACAATAGAATTAGCACAAGAATATGGTTTATGAATTTTGCAATTTTCATACTAAATATATGTAACATAATATCAGTTTTATACCCGTGATCAGGACAGACAGACAGGCGTGGTATACATATGCATAATGTTTTTTCGTTTATAGTTCTTTATTATCATTTTTAGTATAGGTTTAGTAGTAAGATATTTTGATCTAATTTTTGTTAATTGTATAAGAATGATGTTGTTGGTCATGACTGTAGATATTTTTTTTAATAAAGTATTTTTTAAATAAAGTAGAAAATTTAAAGTGAGTTAGGAAATTTTGAATTTCATCTGTATTTCGTGTTCGGTTTTCTACTTGATTTGCCCCCAAATCTCTTGCAGTGAGAGGCGATTGGCTCCCGTCCAAATCGTATCCGACCACTGCTACGTTCTAATTTTCTTTCCAAACAAAAATTACGTTGCTCGTGACCAAGTTATGGGAACCTTATCTAATTACTACAAGCCATTTTTTATTTATCCGTTTGAAATAACAGTGTAATAAGCGTCATTGTTACATGTATTATAAGGAATTTGGGGTTTAAAGATTTAAAAGCTTTCAAACTTTGTACATTCCTTGTGAAAATATAATATGAACAAATTGCCACGCTCTTTTACTTTTCACTCAAGGTACATAACTAGTCTCAAAAAACATATATTTATGAAAAATAAATAACACAAAAACTTTGTTATTGTGTTCTAAAAATCATGGAATAAAACCGTGATATGTAGAAATGGAATAAGAAAAGAATAAAAATAAACAAGATTTATGTCTGAATTGTGTAATAAAAACCGTATTAAATGTTTTGTCCTATTTACCGAGAACGATTTACTTGTGAATGCTTGTTTGTAGAAACTCATCAAAGTGAAAGCTTTTGTCAAATATTACGAACATTTAAGCAGCGCCATGCACTCTGGTTATTGTTGTAGACACAATACCGCGAGAGCATTGCACTTTAAATTCTTGGATTGAATACAAGGAGGTTGGTTTAAGTTTCGAGTCACAGAGCACAAAAAAAAAACAAATTGTACTACTTAGTAAAAATTAAATTTCTTCTATCAAAATATATATAATAGCGATATTATGAAATTGGTCAAAATAGTAAAAAGCGTATACTTGATAGATTATTTAGAGTATAATATAAAGGGAAATATTGAAATAGATTCTAACACAGCGTAAATGTCTTTTTCAATAACCATCTTGATACAGAAAATTTCAAAAAGCTCTACTTCTATCGAATGATCATAGGTTCTTTGTTTTTCTTAACAAATTATTTCACCCAAATGAGTTTTGTATTGCATCGAACCTTTTAGCTCAATATTAGAGAAAGGAATTAATATTGAATATGCACTTTAATGTTGTTATTGAATTTATTCTTCTTTCTTTGTTGTAACATCATGCAGTGATTACATAACATATCCTAC
This sequence comes from Papilio aristodemus, assembly GCA_016277805.2. Taxonomy (NCBI): domain Eukaryota; kingdom Metazoa; phylum Arthropoda; class Insecta; order Lepidoptera; family Papilionidae; genus Papilio; species Papilio aristodemus. The sequence continues at coordinate 1,697,763 of JAABKM020000012.1, read as the reverse complement.
TCACTCGTCTAACTTTTTAAAATAAGCACTCACGCCCTTCACCTATAGGTTTAGGCACACAGTACGCAATTCCTATTTTATAATTGGAATTACGTAATGCCTGTACACTGTATTTGCGGCACACGTCTATCAGTTATTTCACATTAGTACATGTGCACATATATATTCACGTTCGTTATGGGTAATCTTGATATAATTATTTAGCGTTCTACTTTAGAAAAACATATGTAAGACTGAATGTTCAAGGTAGGCTAGCTATGGACGTGCTGATCGATAAAATCAATTACTGACTACGAACACGGTAATTCAAAATATACCCAACTTTATTTACCGTCTTGGATGAATGTGAACACGTGCGAGTATAGCAAATACCCATCGTACTTCAAAGGGAGGGTAGAATTAAGTAGCTACCAATTTCAAAGGAAGTCAAGGGTGTGTTTACTTTTCTCTCGAAATTATTTGATAAAAATCCTTACACGTTCTTTCTTGCGTCTTTCTCGATAGTAATATTAAAATTGTAATTTTAGATTTTTTTTTATTTTTACCTTATTCTTCAATAATTCTTGTTTATAATTGATAAAATTATAGCGTCGAACCTGTATATAATTAAAGTTATGTAGAAAAAAAGTGTATCAAGAAAATACTGGTACAATAACAACTTTTTCCAAAGTTGCTCGTTAAAGAAAGCTTCACCTTAAGAGTATAAAGGGAAATCCTTAACGATGTTCGGAATTATTTTTCAATCCTCTTTGCACAGAGCTTTCACTGTCACTTGTAAGAAAAATTGGATTTTCTGAAGCCGTTAAAATCTGTTGAGTGCTCTCAACTTTAACTAGTTTTCGTTAAAAAGAATTCAGTTACGAAAAGAATATTATGGCTAGAATTCTTTAACTAATTAATTGGTGCTCGATCAAAGTGCGTTGCCGAATTCGACTGTGGATTGCGTCCGGCCGTTTCCCGCGGAACGGGCACAAAGGATTTCTACAAAAGAAACAGAATTTAATATCCTTTTTGTCAGCAACAATTTGTACAGACTTTTTGTATATTTTAGCCTTTGATGTATTTTAAAATTTGTTAACAATTCACTTCTTATTTCCTTTGAATAATTTTTTGGTCATTGATTTTGAAGTGACAATCTTGTAAAGCTATTTTTTTACGCGAATAGCCGAAATACAATCTCAAAAAATTAGTGAAGAATTTAATATTTAGAATTTTATAACAAATTCTCAGGCGTATTAATTTTAGTAGAGCGCCCTATGTCTGTTCATAACTCTACATTAAAAAACGCAATCTTGTTATACCTTGACTTTGATAGTAATTTAAACAACCTACACTAGTTAGCTCTAGGTTACTTGAGGCATTAAAAAAAACAAACTCGGTCTTTTAGTTTTGGGTAATTAGTTTAAGCAGACAATATAACCAATCTACAATACAAAAAAAACTTTAAACTATCTCAAAGAAAACTTGATCGTTTCGCAATCGTAGTAAAAAGAGATATAACTTAAAAAAGTATGACTTTTATCTTATAGACAAGCACTACAGTTAAGTTAACAAAAAGGTCCAAATTATTACACTTAATTCGATTCAATTTAAGTTTTCTTTTTTGGAGTTCTGACGAAAATTTCGAGCTAACACGATATATGAGATAAACAGTCTCGAGCAACTTTTAGGAAAGTACAGTCGTCGAATTTAATTAAGGAACTTCACAGAGAGCGCGTTTTGAAACTTCAACGAAGGGCTCAAAGTACAAAAAAAGAAGTATTTTTTCATCTAAATTTGTCCAGAAAATGTTTATATTAAACATAAAGTTTAGTTCAATGTCTTTTTCCTCCGACTCTTCCATCATTTTCCCTGTACTGAAGTCAGGAACGATTTTAGATAAAGATCTTCAGCACATCGAGAAGTCGGTTAATAGAATTTGACCCTTATAACCACAAAGAAATTTATTAAAAACGTGGAAAAAGAAAATGTGCCAGTAAGTGCTAGTTACAAAAGGTTTAAATTACTTAACCTATTTAATGTAACTTCAGCTTGTTCCGAGATAAATGCTGTAGGTGAGCGACGTCGCTTGTAATGTTTACAGAAACATCAAACAAGTAAAACCCGAACAGATATTGTTATGCTATATTTAAAGATTTGGTTCGGATTATCATTATTATATTGAAAATGTGATAATCTTGGCTCGAAGGTAGGTTAAAAATGTTAAATATGTTAAAAGTAACATGTTAGTTTTCAAATGGTCAAGCTATTTACATACTTGTTAATATTCTTGACAATGTATTTTAGCTTTTAACTAAGCTGGGCTAAACGCTCGCCACCGTACGGTTTCACTGGATTATTTCATAACGTGAGCCCGTTGATATGCTTTAAATTATATTACAATATGATTCAAACTGTTATATACTAAACCAGTATATTGTGGTAAAATATTATAAATTGTAAAAATTTTAGATAGTAAGCAATAAATAATGAATTTATAATTTAAATGTCAAAAACGCATTGTATATTGTACTAGAACACAAAACGGTTTCGTTCAATTTAATTTTTATAAAATAATAATATTCCTTGTTTCTATGTTGAAGATACATCAAATAAGAAACTTAGAGTTCCTTTCCGAACACTTTTTGACGGTAAATTTTGTAAACCACATGAATCAAAACGTGATAAGCAAGATGAATCCAGGATACAGAAATTAGATGAGCTGCTTGACAAACTTGAGCTTAACGTAATGGATGTTGGTAATACATTATGTCAAATCCGCTCTTGCATTCGGGTAGTGAGGAATTATTATTTAGTAAATTAGCAATTAAGTTTTTTATGTAATTATAAATTATAGTTTTTAGAAAATGATCACTGTCGCAATGTTATTGGCAAAAAAAATTATATTTCTTAAATGTGTAATCGTTAAAGAAACAACCAAAAAATGCCTTCAAGGATAAAACATATAATTCATCAATAAAAAGAAAAGTAACGAATTATAGTAAGTAATACGATTTTAAGTAGACTGTGACAGGGGACGACAAATCATTCACAATTACCGAGAAATTATTATCGCTGAATAAATCTCTCATTAATCACATTGCCGCAGTTAAAAGCTGTTAGCTAGCAACCTTGATTTTGTATGGTTACCTATGTATCTTTTCTTGGGATATAATTATTGCGTTTCATATATTACTATAACCAATATTTCCTGTAGATTGTATAAAAGTATTTTTTTTTAGATATTGTTCAAGAGACTTGTGTCATTAATTTCACTAATCATCTATGATACTTTATACGCAGGAATATCATATTCTTTTGTTCATATAATAAGGTTACCAAATTTTTTCTTAAATATTCCAAATATAAATATTTAATCGAGGTGTACCGTGACTTTGCATTAACCGGATTCCCCCGCTTTGGCCGCGGTGTAAAGGCGTGAAGCCGGACAAGTGACTACCAGTTTATTTCCGTATTTTCTTTCCTTCACCTTGCAACGCTCTGCTGGGTGAAGGTTAGATACATAAATATTGAGTGATACTTTTACTTGAGCCATTGCACGTGTTCATGGACCTTTAAAACGAATATAACGAATTTTAAGTTCACATGAATCATAAAATTCATATGGATCTTTCTTCAAAAGATATGAAGTGTTTAATGTGCTTTTATTGATATTGAAAAATGTATAAGAGATTTTAAGAGAGTCCTCTGAAAAATACTAAATAGAATATTAAAAATCTTTCACCATAAGAACAAAGTATAGCCTTTACTGCAGGCTGCATTATCCCAAAGTAATAGAGACTATAATTTAAATTTACCTGGAGGTGTACTGTTTTTCTTGGCGAAACATGAGTTCTATACGAAGCCGAAGTCAAATTATTCTAGATATAATTGCTATTTATGACTAAATGCGTGCGCGCTTTTAAATAGATTTTTTTAAATCTTTTAGTCTTACGAGTATGTGACATTTTGAAGTTTCGCTTTCTCCAATTACCTTTCTTTCCAGGCGAGGCGCTGTTACTCTTGTTAGACGGCGACTTCGTTTCGTTGGCCGCCATTTTCTCCTTTTCCGAGGACATGTTCACAGCACTTGTCGAAAACGCCCGAACTTACGCGACGACTCCGCCTTTCATTACTGTTTTTAGAATACGTTAAATTTATGTAAGAATTGCGCACGCGACCTCTCCTAAGGACCATATACACTAAATAAATGGTTGATGATCGATGAGTGATTTCCGATGACTAAGAAGCAAATATCTAGCTGACAATATTTATTTTTACTCATAAAAACTGTACAAAAAATGTACCGCGGAACGCGCTGTGTCAACCGAATATTTGTTTTAGATAAATTATACAATCAGCGGCCGCGCCATGGCATCGCTGTGCCATGTTCTTTCGCATTTACTTTTTGTTGACAATGTTGGGTTTCTTTTATGTGTTTTCTAGGACGTGATGTATTAATCGGTACTGATCACGTTGCGCTTACGTCGTGACTTGACGCGTCCTTGTTTGTCAAATATAAAGACTATGGCAAATAATTGCTAAATCGCCAACACTAATTAGTGCTCGGAATTACTTAATTAGTGTTAAATATTCTGTATTCATGTTTGATCAAATGTTTGCGCAGTGATAGACACGTATGATCAATATTTATATTTTACCAATATAAATTACTTGTTTGGAAAAAACTTAATATTCAAAAATTAGATGACGATAAAAAAAATCATGTTGTTAAGTTATACTAATGTATGCCAAGTGCAATGGAGAGCCAACGAAAGTAAACGTGGGCTCCAAATATTTTCGATTCCAAATTTATACAAGCAAAAACTAAACTTAATTTTATTTTCGTTTCTCAACTGATAAACTACAAATATTGCGCACAGGAATATGTATTTTTGTATTTTTAGGGTACATATAATTATTCGGATTTTAAACGGCACAATAATAACGAAATCTGAATAATAATATAATATGGCTATATTTAATATTTAATTTAAGGACTTTAAAATATTTCAAAAAGTAAACTTAGTTCAAAACGAGATTAAATAAAAGTACTATTTAATAATTTGACTTAGAAATAAATAAAGTTAAAATTTTATTAAAAGATAAATTATGTTAAAAATCAGTGTTACTTGAAATCGCTTAACTTTATTCCTATTGCATTTTTTCACAGTATTATAAATATTATGATGATATGAGATGATGAGCCGCAATGCGATGATTGTAAATGTTTTAATAAATTGGTATTACAAGTTTTAAAAAAAATTAAACGATAAAAATATATCGAAAATTTAGGAAGGTTCTTATTTTATCCTTAGAGATTTTAAGAAAATGATTGATTTTAAATTAAAAGGATTTAAAACATGAAAAAAGATTGAATGGCGCGCCGACACACTGGGTATATAAAAGTTTGCAAGAAACACTTAAACTTTTACTATTAGAATTTGAAGATTGCTTTTCAACTCTATGTGTAAAGTGATAAGATCGTAATTTGTATGCAAATGGTAAAGTTACGGCGGGAAGGCGCGTAAGAAACTACGAGGCTATGTGCGTGCGTAGCAGTAGCTACGAACGTAGCCGTCACTTTCTCTTCGCGCTACTCATATGCTTCCGATTTGAAATAACGAAATGAGCGTTAACAATGAGCGTAAGCGTTTTATGTATACTGGCCTGTCGGAGAATCGCCATTCACTTAGAACCTGTCACGCACAATAGCCTGAACGTTACGTAAGCGTTAATCTGCAGCACTGTGGTGAGATGTGTAGCGGGTAGCGGGGGCGGGCGGGAGGTCGGGGTGGGCGCGAGCGCGTGCCGGCGCGTCGAGCAGCGCGAGCAGCCGAGTGCTGCTGCCCGGGCGGGATCGATGCGGGCGGCGGGCGGCGGCGGAGTGCTGCACCGGGAGGCTGCGCCGCCCGCCCGCGTCCCGCCCGCCCCGCTCGCCGCTCGCCGCCGCGCACGCGTCCCCAGCTCGCCGCCCGACCGCCCGACGCCACGACGTTTCAATTCCCTCTCCGCCCCGTACTGATTTACGATACGCTCCCGCTTTATTTTCGCCCTGGTTTTTTATCTCTGTATACCACATACGAGGCGATCTTTACTAATACTATTGAATTGTTACGAACGTCTCCCATGTTGTTGCTCGGTTTGGGTTTACGAACCAATTATTTTTTTTCAACAAATTCGATGTTTTATTAAATTTATTAAATAAAGACGAATATGAAATTTACATATTTATTTTACACTTGATGAAACCTCTAAAATAAAAACAAGCCTCCAGTTTAAACAATGCTATAAAATATTCATGTTATCGTATAGGTTAAGAGTTATATAAATTTATTCTTCGTAATAAAGCCCGAAACCTCATAAATAAAGTACATGGTAATTTAACGATAAAAACAAATTAGTATAATATAAACATGTAGATTCTGTCAGATATGATAAAACTTATTGACCTACTTTATATATCTAACCTAATTCCTATCTCATAACTTTCTTTTCTAAATTGTTCCCCTTATGGCGTTTTGCCAAATTTTAGTGTATCCGGCCTAAATGAAGGCTCGTAGCAAACCATTGTTCTCCACCATAGACTAGTGTCACTGGGTTTGTTCATTATACAGCGTTGACTATTGACACATCAATTATTCTGATCGTTTGATCATATCGGAATAAGGTGAAACTGATTGGACCTCACATCAAGACTGATTTTTTATAGAAGACGGTGGTTAACGAGCAAGCTAATTTGGTATTAAGTGAATTCCTCTACGTATATATCTGCAACAAGGTTATGAGTGAAGATGACCTTAAATTGACAGAGAAAACCATAAATCTAAAGAAGAATATTGCCCTTTCTAATTCTTCTTCTTTCCTTATAAGACGAATTTGGGAAGAAAAAGAAAACCAAAATTAGAACACATAAAGTCACACAACTTCTCGCTCGTCTTCAGTAAGGTCAATTCGTGCAACAGAAGTTGTTTTTAGGGGTAGCATTGTATTAATTATGATTTCGTCAATAGACGAACTATTTTAAGACGCAACTTTACAAGAAACATCAATATTCACTATTACGGACGTAGAAGTAAAATTGAGAATAGAGGAAGGTACAGTTATCAATATAAAATCAATATATTCTTAGCAGTAAACAATTTATGTTGTCTTTGCATTAGGTAAACATGAAAGGAACGACCTCTGAAGATTGGTTTTGTGCTCGAATATTCAGGGTGTATTGTGATTCATACAAACAGAAATTGTCACGTATCGATAGCTTTGTTCTACAAATATTATCGTAAATTCAAACAAAGGTATTCTTTGTAATAGGAAACCTTCCATTTCTTTTAAATTCGTTTATTCAAAACATTAAAGAGTCTTCAAATAGCTTTTGATCTTACGAATGTTAAATGGTTGGTTGAACGGTAAATTTCCATTTTCGAATTCTCGCGTGACTTTTATTTCTCTTTTTAAATTTGGAACCCTCTAAGATTGGAATTGGAATAATAAGTATTTTAAAGCGCGGTAACTGGTCGTTTGTTGGAATATATGGGAATGTATGTTACGAATCTGAACGACATTTATTAATTTTGTAAACCTTTATTGAATTTGTTTCCCTTTCTCGGTGACATACTAAAGAAAGGCTGTATTTAGAATACCCATAAGCCAAGTGTAGATGTATAAATGTAGAAACAGCGGGAGAGGTGTGCCACGACTGTGTCAAATTGAAATTCGCAATCAACACTCCTCTTTCTACATCCCTGTGTTAAAGACATGTGAGCTTATTTATTTATACCTGTAATATTTCTGATGTAAAGTAAGTAATGTAAAGTAGTAATGAACAGATTTGTTTTTATTTAATTTTAAATTGCCTTTCGTTTCTTTCGTTTCCCTTTACGTTTGCAATTTTAAATGGTAATGCAAGTAAAGTTTTCATATTTCAATAATAAATGTATTGATGTAATGGAACTGACATTAAAAATGTATACAACGAGTTTGTTCTCGAGTGTGCGTCTGAGAAATATTTTGATAAAATATAAGATTTTCTTTTCATAATATTTAACTAACTCTGTACACCTTATAAGTATTACCCATGTATCATAGCTTATCATGATGTAATTAAGTATGTACACGCTTTTTTAAATGTTGTATGTAATAAAAATATCATTTACAACCATAGCTAAGAGAGCTATTTCATCACCAGGCTTTATAACCGCAACGAAAAAACATTTCGAAAAATGTTCTTTTGTCGCGGTAATATTTTATAAAGTGTTTTAGAAATCGCTTCATTAAAAATTAAATGTCAAGTCGCCTTAACGTTGAAAAGCCTCCCGGTTCATTTTCTGATTTTGTAAAACTTCGAGTCTGTCGCTACGAAGAATAATTAAAATTAGGGAAGACAAAATAAAGCACACTATGAAAAGCCTCTTCGAATATAAAACCAAAAATATTTTTTTTAACTCAATTTGTGCGGAAGAATTTATTTGTTTATCTTAGTCCTCGAATGTGATAAAGGATGTCTCACTTTCACGAAGGACGTGACACGAAAAAAATATTTTTGAATGTTAAGTGACATTCATGGGAGTACGTTAAATGGTAAAAAGCCATGAAGCTATAAAAACATATTTTAACATAGTATGTTATAATGCTTCCATTTGTTACTGCGACCGCTTTGTGTAGTTTTGGCCTGAAGTTATCTGTTTGACGGAGTTTGGTATAATGGAAAGGGTCGGCCGTTTCCTTTCCTCGCCAGTTCTTTGTCGGTAATGTTTTTGCTCATTTGCCAGGTACGATTTAAAGGCGGTCAAAAATTTTTATTTAGATTTTATTGTTTAATTTCACTAATGGACCATTTATTTACTTTTAAATATTGTCAACGTTCTGTTTAATAATTTTTTATAATTATTAAAATGCAATATTTCTCGATACTTTACATCAAAATTGATTAATCGAATATCATTGTTTTAGCCTATGTTAGTTTTTACTAATGCAAAATAGTGTAATTGATATATTGAATAAGAAAAAGGTAAATCTATAAGAATATACCATAGAAAAAATAGTAAAAACCATAATCCTATCGAAATCAATATTGAGGGAAAATTCCGAACTAATAAATTTAACAAATAACGGGCCGTACTCAAAACCTTCATTTGGAAGAATTTCTTTTAAACGAATACTTAAACCTTTTTCTCGCTTCGTCATCGTCTGGTATTAAATGCTAAGTGAAAAAACCTGTAATGTCTAACACATTAGACTAATAATTTAAGAGTTATGTCTAAACTTTTTCAAAAGCAAAAACCTACAGAAGTAGTTATTTTACTGGCCATTTACTACTCATATATAATAACATGATACGACCACAAGTGTTAAACAACACTTGAGCATAGAAAATAAATTCTGTATCAAATATTCTTAAACGTAACATGTAGCTAATTTATATCTGTGTACAGGCGTGTAGCATGGTCGGGTATTATTTTTGTCATTGTCTCGGAAAATTATTAACATAGTACACGCTGAAGGAGTATGCACTTTATCCCATAGTTACATTAATCGCATTAAAAAAGAAAAAAGTGTGTGAAAAGACTACTGCATATGACTAATGGATAATCGAAGTACAGTCTGATACAGTACTGGTTATGAGTAATTTTGTTTAATATGGTAAATATTTTCTGATTTGTATAAAAATAAAACTAGAACACATCTTTTTCATATATATTTTGAACCTGAATATTATTCTTCACAAAAGCGTGTTCCCAGCACCTCTCCCGGTAGAATTGCAAAAGCTTTTAATAACGTGAAAAAAAATATTAATATTTCTATGTAAGATGAAATTTTATTCCATATTTTTTACGATTAAAAAAAAAGTGCTGGGAAGGAAACAATTTATATGTTATATAAATGGGTACAGTAGTTATTACTAATTAAAACACGAAGATAATATTATTTTAATTATTTTGTTTTCATAATAATTATAATAGAGACGCGTAAAATTAGTCGAGTAATCTGCTTGTTTATTATCTCCCTGCCGTTACATAGAATAAATAAATGAAATGAAAATTAAATAAACCTATTATTTATCATGTCACTTTTAATTGGTGTACATAGTAAGTCTGTCGTCTCGGTCTGAAACAAGAAATTTAGTGTGAAAATAAATCGATAACGATTTTGTGGAATCAACTAGAAGTTTACAATGAATTTTATTGTTATAAAAAACTAGTTGAAAATGCTACATTAGGGTATTCACTCCAGACAGCAATTGAGACAATTTAAGTAGTCTGGATCCACTTTAACTTGAGGTTATTTGTAAGAACGTAAATATCTTAGGTTATCTTAGACAATAAAGTCGTAGGTTATTTATTTTTCTTAACTCTGAATAGATGTTTAAAGTCAGATAGAGATTTAGTTAGAAATTAGAAATGTTAGCACATTTTGTTTACAATTGTTAGGTTAGGTTAAATTCACACAATAACCACTATTGTTTTCATTAATTTTTCCATTTAAGCTTTAGCTTTTGTTTTTTCTCCTTTTGAATTCCATTCCATTTGAATTCCTATTAATAAAATATTGTAAATTTATAAAATTATAAAATGAATTTAAAATTAATTAATTACAATAATTGTACATTTTTAACGAAAACATTTAATTGCTTATACGAGAAATGTATGAATAATTGAAAATCATTATTTTACGGCATATTACATGACATCGGAACAGTTGGCGAAGTTAATTGAATATTATGCCAATTAATTAAATTTACACAGAAATTAATTTTGAAAATTATTGACTAACATTGCTTGCATGAAGTTTGGTACCTGATTTATATCAGAGTTTACTTAATAAATAGAGAAAGGTGAAAGAATTCATTGATGGCTGTGTTTTTTGTTGAGCCGTCAACGTAATTACAATTTAAGTTCTCTTTACTTACTGATACAGGAGCTGAGTAATGGTTTTTGAGCGTAGCCCCTGTAGCACCAGGTTTTGAAGAATGAAATGTTATAGCTAATAAAATGACGTGAAAAGTGACGATAAAAATACAGCCAACATGTGCCGATCGCTTATTTGAATTCTGCTAAAAATGTAAAAGCGCATCGATCTTTTGTTATAATGTAAACTAGAAATTGTTAACAAAGAAATTGAAGTGTTCTTTATTTGAAAATTGGATTTTAAGCATACAGTCAAGTTATGAAGAGGTCATAATGTAACCCTATTTTGTAAACCCTATTGTTTTTACTTCCACTATAGTAATGCGATCATGTGCACAATAATAACAGGTATTTATGAGCAGAATCGTATTTGTGGCTTTTATATTTTTGAAAATAATTATTTTGTATTCTCGCTTGTTATTATTAATTTTATAGGATTAATTTTTAGACACTAATAAGAGTTTGCTTGCAAAATCTCTTTTGACATTTTAACATATTAATATATTTCGGTTATTAATTATTTACCAAGGAATATATCATTAGAGTCATACAGAGATTAAGAGCGGAAAAAGAAAAGTGTGTAAGGAGCTTATATCTGCATGTACGTATATATGTTTCTTTGTTCATACTTGTATGTTTATGGTTACATCACAATGTCAACAAGTCTATTTACCCTCGAGTACGGGCGCCGTCGGCAAACGTGAGGTTGTCTACATCGCGACCTCTGCGATGTTGGCAATAAAAATAAGATACAATATCTTACTGCAATTGGAACAAAATTAAGCGAAAATATTTAAATATGTTTTGTTATTTAAAACGAGAATTTTTACAATTAGAATTATTGTGGGATGAAGAGCAATTTAAAGTTGCTTCAAATATTTTTTTGCAAGGTTCAATATTAGTCATAGTAATTTTTCGGATGTTTTGTAATAGGTAGGAAGGTTCAAAAACAACGGAAAATACTAGATAATTTATTGTATTTTCATGATATGTTATACAACCTGCTTTAGAGACAAAAATGATCTAATTTAATCGATTAATTAATATTAGACAATTACTCTTACTAGTGGTTATAAAGATTAGTACAAACTAAAAATATGATAATAGGTGCCATTAGAGTAATTCGGAATACACGAAAACCAATAAAAATGCTTTCTAGTATTATAGGGGCCTAGGGAAATAAAGGTCTAATTGCCCTATTGTTGGATTTATGGGAATATTATTCAAATTTAACCGCAGAGGTACATAAATTTAATTTGGCGTAATTAAACATTACTTCTGGAATTTAAGACACGATTTTCATATAAGTGTATAAAACGTATTATTACTTTATAGTTTATTATAAGTTTATACACTAGGTGAAAACAGTTTATTCCACTTTTGTTACCGGAAATTTAATGCACCGGAGTAAAGAGAAGAGACCTTTAAAGTAAAAACCGTGAAAACATAAAGTTAGCCATCATTTCTATTATATTAAAACAGACATTTGTATTCTTATAGTGGGATTCGGTGCTTCCCCGATTAATACCAACCAATCGTAAAACGATTCAAATTCAACCTAAACTTCATCTAATGAGACTCATTAGTTTTTATTTAAACAAATAAGATTTTGTTATCAATTAAATATCATATATGGTAAGTTATAAATATATTCCTGATATGTCTCAAAAGCAAAGTTCTGTAATCACGATGCCCTCTAGTGGAGGGAATGTTAAACAGCCCTCGAGCCTGCACTTCGTGCCTTATCATCGGGCATCAATGAGACTTTTTACATGCTATACTGAGCGGTGATTCGGAGTGCGGACTCGGCATTTGGCCTATATACAGAACTGCTTCGTAACTATGACGCCAGCTTGTCACTCTGGATACTCCTAACAGTTTGTTATTCATTTACATAATTACACGTCGGGTTGGGGCATAAAAACTCGTTAATTCGATGAATATTCATAAAATCAAAGTGCCCTTCCTTTAAAAGACAAGGAAACTGTTATTACAAAAATGATTGACAGGAGTAATCATGGATGGATATAATAAGACTTTAAAGAAGATTCAGTCGAGCTACGTTGAGAATATTTTTGTTACAGTTTTTTAAAATCTGTTACATACTATTTATTAATTACTTAATTGTAAATACATTCAGATATTTAGCTGAATACATTAACAATTAAGTAGGTTCCCCGCAGAGGAACGAAGACAAGCTGCTAAGAAGATTGTGTAAACGTTTCATTTTACATTCTTGGCGGTGTCTTTTATCTAATTGGGTTACATCCACTGGTTTTATGATCGTCGTGACACGTTTGTGTTTGAGTGCTCGTTACACAATTACTTCATTCATAAGACTTTCTTTTTAATATTTTTTTCGTTACAAAACAATAAAAAAGAAATATACAACGAGTATATTTTAAGGCTTACGGCATACGTTGTGTGTGGGATAAAAGAGAGGACAGGCTTGGTTATCTATTTAAAAGCTAGTAATTCTTGTGTATGTATAAATATTTATATATCGGAACGGGTTTAACGATTTTCTTCAAATTCTGTATTATTTTGAATAACTTTTTTATTGGCGATATTCTCGAAAAAATTTCCACAAGAAATAAAACAAAGTTTGCAGTGTCATCACTAGAAAAATGTCCGTGTTAAATCTATCTATATATCTTTACGGTTAGTCTGTGTTGGAGATGGGGCGATGTAAACGTATTTTTTTTAAATAACACGATCAAATCGAATTTGATTTATATTTTTTTGTCCTTGGAGTTTAATAAAAACTTCTAGAGGCACAGCAAAATACTTTATTAGGTCATTAGATTTCTTTTTCTTTCATCTTCCTTATTTCACGTTTATTGAACGAATGTGCGATTCAACTTGACGTCTAGTGAAATTCTGTGAAAGGCGAAGTTGAGTGCGAAACAAACTACAAAAGGAAGTATTAATACAAGCGTTACGAGCAACAACGGCCCGGAGGCGAGTCATTTTCTTTGTCGAGGGCGGGACTAATGTGTCTCGGTACGTGAAGTTTTGTTCAAACATTCAAGTAGGAAATAACCTTTTACTGTTAAACTAGAAAAAGTAATTTTACGTTTAAAACTAGCCATAAAAATAACATTTGCTTTATTTAGGACGGTCCACGCTAAGATAAAATATTATATGTCCTAACACGGTATTATTGAAAATTCGAAAAATTCAACATCTTTTAAATGTTGCCGGTGCGTAGCTTTTTATGATTCGCCGATATGACAAAAGAAATGATCTTTTTAAATCATGAATTAATGTTCTCTTTTGAAGCTTAGCAACTACCATTTGTTCCCTTATTTTGACTTGAAAAGGTTAATGTCTAAAATGTTATAAAATTTAATAAATGTACATGGTATATGACAAAATTTTTTTATAACATTCATAAAAACCGAATTGTATTTACATAAGTCCGAATTCGAAGTTAAGTAATAATTAAAAGAGTATAGTTTTTTTTTTGTAATTATTATATAATTTACGTTTTATCGCATCTATCTACACCGAACTATTTAACAACTTGTCTATCACGTTATGATAATATAAACGCTACCGCTTTGTACACAGAAACACTTAGATTCATGTTTGAACTTAGTATGCAATTTTAAAGCGTAAATAGCGACGTACTACATTGTCTAAGCCATCACAGTTATGTTCTTCAGAGCAAACAATCGCGGGGTTCCGGAAACTTTGAAGGGCACTGAAAACAACTCGTTCCTTCTACTTAAATATAATTCAAGATACACATTGTTTGTGTTAAGTTTTACCAACTGATTAACAAATCTTGGATCAAACGGAGCTCTTAAAAGGCAAATATTCTAATCTTTTTTAATGCATTTTACTGATTTTATATTTTTTGTTAAATTTATGTCTTGATTAAATGCGATAATTAAATAAAAGTAATGTCATTTGGTTTATTAGAATTTAATAAACAAAACTGTTAAATTTAAATAAAAATAATGTCCTTTTTAATTTGAGTTGCGTGAGTTGAAATTTCGGTAATTAATTCAACATAATTCTAATTAATAGGCGGACAGAGATGAATACGTAGAACGGGGTACGCAAAAGACTTAAGCAACCCTAAAATTCGCATAAAATATGGCGGCCATCAAATATTCCACGGAAACGAGTCGTGTATAAAATATGCAGTAGGGTTGAATACGAGTCTCGCAGTTTGTGTACGAAACCCTGGGAACGTGTTCTGATATTTTTTAAGATACCATCTGCGTAACTGTAATACTTTGTTGGCGCGTTTATGATCAAATGTATTTCAAAGCCGTCGTGCGAGATTTCGTGAAAAGTGTATTCCATTGTGGCTGCAGTAATAAGAGGTAATGGTTTTTGCTTGAGATTCTACAAATAATGATTTAGAGTTATACTCGACTCGACTTACTTTTATAACCTACAGAAATCACCTATCAATATCGGTCTTATTGAAGATCTACAAAAGCCGGAGGAACTACGTCGTTGGCAGCCTCTAAAAACAGGCTCTGCTCTCTTCTCGTGGGACCGTAAGTTTACACCGTGATAGTGCGCGGCAGAAAGGTCATACACTGATTGCATAATTACCAGTGGATTGCAGCTCTTTTAAAATGTTCTAACTAAGTAAACTATTAACAATATTTATTATACAAAATAACGATAATATTTCTATGAACATTAAATATTGAATGAATCAATTTTTATTTTTTTAAAACCCATTGCGTTGTTATCTCTTGTATAGATTACACGTGTTATCTACTGTAGGTACTAAAGAGTTATAAGAATTTAAATGACACATCTTTATCGGATTTATTATCACAATGTACAAACAAGATAATAATCTTGCTTTTCATTTTCTACATTTTACATACCAATTTGTTGCAGCAGATTGCGTTACAGCGTCATTTTTCTATAGTGTAAAAAATTTAATATTAATTTACAACTTCGTCGCTAACTACAGGAAAAAGATCACACGTGGAGAAGTGAGATATAGTCATAGCGGCCTATAGATCACATGTTATTGCGTGCGCGTAGTATGTTTATAAATCCCTGCTGCGTGCCATATAAAGAAATATTACATTAAATGCTTGCCAAATAAAAATATAGTATGTTAATTTATTGTATTCGCCATTATTTGTAATAATGTCTCATCCGTTACGTCCTTGCGTGTTACTATCCCCCAACTGTGCCAAATTTTGTCAAATGGTCACATTTATATTTATAACTAGCAATTTACCTCGGCTTCGCTTGTATACGAATAAAAAAATAAATATACTCAGAATTTCTCATTGACAGTAGAGTTATTTCTACTGGTGTAAGATTTGGTGTAAGCAGTATTGAACAAGTGGTTATGACGGAAAATAGACAACAATTTTGTATTCTAAGTTAGAATCCATAAAACGAATTCACTTATCTTGGCAATAGTAATGTATCTCTTAAATAAAAGTAAAATACAGGTCGAGAGGCGGCCTCGTTTACTAAAAAAAATACTTAGAAGCTATTTTTTAGTTTTACATTTCGCGAGGTAATTTTAGTTCAGTTGAAACTCTAAGATTCAGTTTTAATGACAAAATTTACAACAGTTTCAAAAAGTAGTAGCAAAAATATTTGGTATATGTAATGTAAAAATAGTAATGAAACAAACTGTTGTAAAATTAAATTCATGTTGAAATCGATATTAATGTAAAATTTATTTATATTAAAATCAGATTACGTTACGTAAATTTTAAGACATCTTTTTCGTTTAAACTACAACGGACGGTTCTAGCTTCCTCCAACAGGACCACTTGTTGCAATTTTTTTTATACGCAGCGATGCGTAGTGGTGACGTTACATCCACCATCACTCGCAACGCACGAAAACACGCGACCCATATCTCCACAGTAAAATAAAATAGCGTTATTTAAAGCGGTCTGCAAACAAGATAGGATTCAAAAAATGTTTTCCGCTTACTTATTATGCAGGAAAAAAATGTCATAAGCACTTTAACATATGTTAAATATGTAAAGTCTGTTTACCGTGAATAAACAATATGTTGCGGTTTGATTTTTGGAATTTTAGGTGACTCACTAAATTCAAATAAATTCACATACTCACACGCGCAATTATAGTAAAAAATTAAAATCGAAGATCGATAGACGATACGCTATGAAATCTTTCTTTAGCGTCATAGAACCGGGTAGCTGATGATAGGATTTTTAATAAGTTTCATTTCAGAAGATGAAAAGTTTGATGTATGTAAAGATAAATGCACACACGGCCCCATGTATATGTAGACAGTTATTTCAAATTATTGAAACAAGATAATGTAATAATCGTAAATTCTCTATATTTAAATTTTACGAATATTTTCAATTTGATCCGCGTTTTTGTAACAAATTAGAATATTACCAAATATTGCTATGACCGTCTACATTTACTTTGCAAAGTTAATTTAGAATGATTATGAAATTGGCCCGCGGGCAATATTCATGGAAATGGCAAATTTGGTACAGCGTTCATTTTATGCTAACGAGGGTTGTCGAATTGTTTACTTTCAATTTATGTTCATAAATAAGATATTGATCGAATATCAAAAAATTTTACTCAATTTTTCTGACTTGGTTATTTTCAATTTTTAATATGAATAGTTTTACTATTTATCCTTGTGTAATTATCTGGACTTAAAGTGATTTAATTCTAAAGGGGTATTAATGCTTATAGGTTTTGTTTATTCCTTCCCACACAATGGTAAAAATTTTATTCTTCACTTAATACTGATACAAGTCGGTGTGTACAGACTTGATGTATTTTTATTATTATTTCTGTTATCTTAATAGGTATTTATTTCCAATTTACTTACCTCTGCGTTTCTAAACGTTTACACACTCAAGAGTGTATAAACAAAAACAGCACAACTAAACATACCTGAAACAAAATTTATAAAACTAATATTAGCTTCAATATACTGCGACGCATGTTTAACTTATCTAAGCGTGTAAGTAACGCGGTAGGAACAAGTAAGTTACGAGTAGTACACGAGAGTTGAATAAACGTGCAAGAAAAAGTTATACGTAGAGGCATATTTCAATTCGCAATTCTAGATAAAACTAAATTTACAAAAGTATGTGAACTGGTCCATGATGAGTCTTGTAAACTTATAGTTTTGACACATACGTAGGAAAATTTAAATACATACTTAAGAATAATATCGGAACACTTAATATCTTTTGGTATAACTGTTAACGTTTAATGTTACATAATATTTCAATAGCGGGTTCTAAAACACTAGTTACGCCATCTAGTT
Source organism: Papilio aristodemus (assembly GCA_016277805.2). NCBI lineage: Eukaryota > Metazoa > Arthropoda > Insecta > Lepidoptera > Papilionidae > Papilio > Papilio aristodemus. The sequence goes on along the minus strand of JAABKM020000012.1, from coordinate 1,679,604 downwards.
CACTTGATATACACTAAACACTTTGATTACGAGATAATAAAATATACGTAAATCATATTTGTATTTACAGAAAAAACTGATAGAGACTGATTAAGCAAACTGTACAGTAAAAAATAATACCTCACCGTCATCTTTTATACTTAAGGTTGGTGTTAACGAATTTTAAGCATTTAATTTTCAATGAAACAATTTTAAACGCAGCGATAATTACGGGAACTATTTCATTAATTATTTTTGGATATTTGGCCGTCTTTGGATGTAGAGCTTTACAGGCGGTCGTTTGAGTCCATTGGTTTTACGGGCATTTTATTGCGTTCAAAGGCTATTTACTGACCCTCAGGGCGATTCGCGTGAAACGCTTCGGCGTCGGAGGTCATAACATTACTTATTTCATTCGCTTCTGCCAGTCGAACGTGAAGTGGGTGAGTTATTTGCTTAATAGAACTTTTGGCGTTGTTGAATTAAAAAATAACATGTTTAGTAGAACTTGATATTGGGAAAACAATTTAATACGATATGTTATTTACAAATAGTATGATTACATTTTTATTTGTTGATTTGTAAAAACTGAAATCAAAATCTTTCTACCTTATCCATTTCTTCGTTTTCTTTCTAAGATGTTAGAACTGAAAAAAACAATTTTTGAAGCCACAACTTCATAAATGATTGCAATGTTCATATTTCCACTTTATAGGTTATGAATTAATCTGCTTAGTAGTCATTTAAATAAAATAAGCTTTTAATTCACGCTTCAAAGTAGTCGCTCCAGTTGTTAGTAGTTTGCTTAAAGTTTTGCATCGTGTTTAAGCTTTTGATTATAAAAGGTTGTCAAATATCTCCCTTCCGCCTTTTTGTCTTTTCAATTTCTCGGCTATGTACAAAGCGCTACAGAGCTAGTATCTGGTAATACTATACATAATTTGAAAGGTCTTGACATAACCTACAAAACGACGCTATGCATGATTAGTTTGGATATTGCGTT
>JAABKM020000012.1:1642726-1678081 GCA_016277805.2 Papilio aristodemus | reverse complement strand
CCGATCACTGTAACACTTTTTATAAAGCATTGAATAAAGAGCAAAAAAGCGGAAGGGAGATATTTGACAACCTGTTAATAAATTTTAATTAGTCAGTGAAAAGCTTAATTTATAATGGACACGGTATAATCTGCTAAACGGGGGTATTAATGGCGAGAAGCTGTCGTGCTAGTATTGGCTCTGGTCCAACCATCTCAGGCGGCGGACCGCTAAACGCTCGCTGCCGGGACCTGACAGTCTGCTGAATTAAGCATAATTCTATTAATTGCACGGACGAAAATTAACTCACCGACAACCCTCTGTACTTGTTTCACGTACACTGTTTAACTTTGTACAACTTGGAATTAAACTGTGCTTTTTTAACTGTACATTGGTTAACGAGAACATATTTTTTAAGGAAAAGAATGCAAACATGTCTATGGAAATATACATGTGTATTTCTGCACTTACATTCGTGCGACCGAATGCATGAAGCTTACAAACATGTACGTAATACTGACAATTTGTTTGCGCTTCGTCTCTTGTAGTATTCTTTGAAAATATTTCACAAATATTTTCTGAAATCTCTACATTTACAAGCTGTATTTCAGCATTTTGGAATGCAGTCATGAGTTCCAAGAAAATTATTACAACAACTTTTGCAACATTTATAACTCGAGATCCAAAATCACAATTGAGAAGAGGAACACTAAAAGTGTTGCAACGCTCAATATTTTTTATTTATAACAACTGTACAAGTTTTAATTCATCTCTACAATATTTGTCAAATCTTTATAAAATATCTTTAACTTCTTTACTAAAATATCGTGCAGCTGGACGAGTTCTCTAAAGGGCCGTCACAAAAGTTAATTTACCGCCCTACTACCTTAACTAAATGTGGCGAACCTTTTTGTTCAGCTGTCCTTTACATATGTTTAGTATATCATGATATTTGCTTTTTTCAAATAAAAATAAATCTTCGAAATTGACAATTGTTTATTAGATTTTAATCAAATTTCATTTTGTAATAAGAGACAGAGTGTACAAATGAGCAGTTGTCAAACACAGGGGCAGTTAGTTTAGGCGGTGATGTGTACAGGCTGTGTTTACACGAGCGGGCCACAGGGGACGTGCGAGATGTTTCGTGTCGGACGCCAGTGGTCCTGACTCATGGCCTATTTAGCGAGTCAACACGCCCTGTCAATCGGTTTATGGGTCACTTGCACGCCTACCGACGATCGAGGCAAAACCTAAGCACAAAGGATATTAACATCTCGTTTAATTATAATTTAAATACGGCCTATAATAATATCCTAAACTAATATAATATAAATTTAGCGAATGAATTATATATACATATATAATGTTCTTCGAGGATAGCATAATGAAGTTGTCTCAGGTGCTGTTTGTTAGTGTTTTAATTTTATCACTTATACGGTACAGTTGCAACGTTGGGGTCTCGGGTTCAAATCCTGGGTCGGGCTAAAGTGATATTTGGGTTTTCCTAATCATGAAACGGAAAACATACGGCGAAATGTCGGTGCACTAATTGCACCTTTGCCTACCCCTTCGTAGAATACAGGCGTGAGGTATGTTTTTTTTAAAATAAACAATTGACAAAGAAAATTCTTTAAATAATAAAATTTCACGTTCAGTCTCCTACAGATACGATAGATACGATTCAAGTTAACCGCATATTAAATCAGTTGGCCAATAGTTATGAATAGATAATTCAATCAAAGTCCGATAGTCTGTAGTATTGAAACGCGGTTAACATTTCCAATATCTTGTTATTTTATGCAACCGCTGCTCGTCAACGTGTTTCAAATAACTGATTACAATTTTGGTTATCTTTTTATATCGATGTCTCATTTCATTGCAATACAAGTCACTCGAATATGTACAGATAATAAAATATAACATATTCAGTGTTTATATAACGTAATATTATAAACAAGAAATACGTAACAACATAAAAAAACCGATAGATTGTAAACAATTCCTTACTCTGTGAAAGAATACGACTCTCATGACATCTTACTTTTTAAAATCATTCTAGCCTTTTAGACTAGGTTCGAAAAAGCCATAAGCCGTCCTTGTCTATTTTAACACGATTAACTCAAAACTATGGAATTAATTTCAACAACACGCAGAATGCCAGGAATATAAGTCCTTGCCATTATTAAAATTGGCTGAATGACAAATTCAACGTTACGAATAAAAGAATAGGTTGTCTTATGCTCTGCTACGGGAGTAAAGTGGATAAAGATTGCTAGTGTTTTCTAAAATAATATAAAGCGAAGAACGAGAGTTGAAAAAAATGTTGATTGGCAACATGAAAAGATAGTGTTATATTTATTTATGTATGAGTGGGGAATTGTTTCGTCGCATGACAGCAGTAACGCGGCTATGGGCGAGGTCGTCGAATCCCTACGAGATAAAACTTGCGAAATGTATATTACAAAAGAGATTCCAATAAATATTATTTTCTGTTTATTTATGAGTGTATTTGTATTGTATTACCAAAAACAGGATAAAATATTTTTTTGAAAGTTTTTTTTTTTACGAAAGAATTTCTTGTTTTGTTTTGCATTGACAATGGCTCATCACTGCTATTGCTTTAATATATGCTTCCTTATCTATAAAGGAAATTTCTTCATTACTTTATTCAAAGACCGTGCTCCCTAAGCGTGTATATATATTTTACCCAATCTCTTGATGTCGCCCAATAGTAAATATATTTCGGAGCGGACGGGAAGAGGCATTGTAGTTAAGCCTAATTTATAGACTATTTAGTGTTTACCTGACACGTGCTTCTCGTTGAATTTATTGGGCTATTCCGCGTCCGAACTATCTTTATGGCCACTTTGTTTTTTGTTATCCTTTAAATGGTTTTCTATGAAGTAAAAGGGACTATTTAAAATTTGTTACAGTTACCATGTGTAATAAATTGTATGTTGTTGATAACGTTACACTTTCTTAACGCACACGCTTTTTTTTATAAATATACCCAACGTTTTATTTACTAAAACAGATCGGAACGTCCGAGGTACTGTTATATATAAAGGTATATCTCACTTCATTAAATATGACCTCTTTTTATTTTAATGAGGTGATAAACTAAAATATTCTTTATAACTAATTGTATGAAATATAAGTGAAAAAATAAATAAATACATGAACCAATCAAAATATGTAACTAAATTAAGCAAAAATCATAAGTAACATTTCTTATAAAATTCCATGAATTTCGCCCACATACTTCATATCCGAGCACTTTGTAATCTTCTCGAATATTCATGCGTGTTCAAGTTATTTGACATAATAAAATGTCTATTGCCTCATTGGTATATAAATTGTGATGGCTATAATTTGAAGATAGCATCTCGTTAACGGCCTTATAATGAGTTATATAGTTGCCGTGATGCCCCAGCGTGCTACTGTATCGGTGGAAGGTAGGTCGGTGCTTGGCCTATATTCCATCTTTCTCTGTCACTTCTAGTTTTAGCATCGGGCATCTCTCTCCCCCGTGACGTCATCACGCAACCTCCCCTCGCGAATGTGTGCGTCGACAATACGCAGAGTTGAACATGTGTGTTCTTTTCTGTCTTTGTTGTAACAGTTCAATTTGGTTATTTTGCTTCTATGAAAATAGAAAAAGTTTTTTTTCTGTTAATAAATAAATGTAAATTATTATAAATTTGTAAGGAAATGTTTCAATACAAATAACATGAATTTATTAATTCTAGTATACTTTAATACTAGACTTTAATACTACTCTTGTGTTTCTGATCTTTCCCCTTTCGCTATGATGTGGGAAGTGAAACGGGACTTGGGTCTCCAGCACCTCTCTTATCTTCTACCCCATATTTTTTTGTTACATGTAGTGCAGGTTCCAGAGTTACATTTTGGTTAGTTATTAATTAATTTTACTGCCTATGTGTTATAGTAAATAAAAGTAATTTTGAATTAACTTCATAATTAAATACAAGACAGTATATTTAAATTTTTCCGATAAACTTCAATATACGAATCAAACACCAATCAATTATGTTCCTATGACGCTTTGATGGAACGGCATTCGCTTTCGTAGTAATTCCAAGATTAGATTAATTAATTTGCATATTAATATATCTCTGATTATACATTGCTTCGGTGGCGCGGTGCTATCACGTGTTATGTATACAGTATGGCTGCCACGCTGGGGTCTCGGTTCGAATCTCAAGTCGGGTAAAAGTGATATTTGGTTTTTTTTTCCCTCAATATCAGCCTGGAGCTTTTGCCCGATATGGCGATAGACTCGTCACCTATCACAATAAAGGACGAAAAAACATACGGCAAAATGTGATTGCACTAGTTACACCCCTTCGGGGAATGGTGAACAGGCGTGAGGTGTTTTTATAAACTTGTGTTATAGATAATTCTGAAAACATTTTAATATTATGAAAAACAGAATATTAAAAATAGTGCTATGACATTTTTTTTAATTACGGCTGTTTACTTTTCAATTTTAAGAACAAAGAATTATACGAAGATATGTTTCTTACTGGTTTCATATTAGATACCGGAATTTCATTTATAATATATTCATGAACATGCAGCCTAAATTATTAAACAATTTTGAAGAGTTAGGTGTAACTTATTATAGTTAATTCGCCTATAAACGATGTTACAAATAACAAATGATATGGATGTACACGATGACAAAAAGTTCAAGAATTGTTTTTGCGTCGGAATTAGGAAAATGGCAATTTGGTACAATGTTCTGCATGAAATATAAATCGAATCATCGAAGGTCTGAAAGTCAAACTTCAGTTAATGGAAAATAAATGAGTGTAAAATCATATCGAATTTATCGCTTCAACTTGCGAACAGGAAAGTAATATTTGGCAAACGTACATATGTGCCGAGAAATTCTCGTGAGATTGAAATTTCTAGTTTGAATTTTGATGAAATGTGGCTTATCCGATTCGCGGAGCAAATGGAAAATTACACACCAATCAGTGGCCACGAAATTTAATTCTATACTTTTAGCTTTTATTTTTGAGTTTAAAAAAAGATAGAAAATAAGTTTTACTATTTCATAAGAAAGCGTATAGATAAATTATAAAATTTCAACTATAACCAGTTAATACAAATATCTCTTAGATATCGTTATGTGTGTGTGTTTTTTTTAATTCTATTGAAATATAGACAGTAAGATAAACCGCAATCGTTAGCAATAATGTTGATATATTTATGATTAAACTTCCTTTATAGCCGTGATAAATGAAACTACGATAAAATTTCTTCAGTTGTGCCGAGGAAATTATTTTAAAATAAATACATTGATTGAGAGATTGTCAGTCTAACTGTTTATATTTGCGTAATTAATTTGATGATAATTTTTATTTACTTATGTCTACTTCTTCTTCTTTCTTTTGGTTTGTTATTTTTTTTTAAATACATGTATCTCAATCAGGTGTATGACATTTAAACACTCATTTATTACCCCTTGTTGAGGTAAAAACATGAGAAAATTTAATATAACAAAATTTTGTAAGCGAGAAAAACTTAAGTAACGGGTAATGTAACAAAAAAAGTTACATAAAGCCGAGAAGGTTTCTAGAATAAGCAATATCTAAGGCGTCAGCTGAGCTTAACATAAATTAAGCGATCTTGGAGTTTGAAATTGCTATTTCTGTAACAATATATCAAAACAAGATGTCGTTGTGTTGTTGTTAAAATTAAATTTAACTCATATAATATACCAAATTTGGTAGATTTTGATTTAGGAAGGAACTGCTGATATGTTGACATAAATAAAAAAATCTCCGTATTGACGCAATTCTCCTACAATATCATGTTATTAAATTATTACAAAATAATGCAAATGCGAAATATATTGGAGTCGCTATACAGTCGGTGTATATTCAGATTTATTGCTATTTGATACATGAAATTTTTCGCGTAGTGTTGTTTTATGTGCTTCTGACTGATATTCTTTTAAAATATAAATATTAGATTTCTATCGATAAAATATTTTTTTTATCATTAGATACGCAAGATTATCAAAATATTATCAGTCAGTCAACTAACATGAAGAATGTAAGTTGTAATATAAATATTTAATATCGTAATAAAAAGATCAATTTTATAGTCGGCTCCATTCAATACACTCTTATAAATAAGCGTCGGCATAAAGTATTAAAGAATCAAAATTCATAATTCTCGTAATATTGGCGGCTGAATGTAGCGAATTTTGATTTAATTTAGTTTGCGTCTAGAGAGAAATAATTTCTTAATTAAGTCTTTATTAAACTTCTGACTTTTAGTTAAACTCGAATCGGAAATATTAGATGTTTATAACAAACAGTTAAGGTTATACGAACACGTTGTATAATATTTAAGAGTAATTTATATATCTCATATTTATTTTGTGTGTATGTGACTGAACTTCGTCTAAACCGCTGTATTGTGTGTGTTGTTTAATTTTCAATGACCGTTAAAAGTTGCTGCTGTCGAGTTCATTATTAAGAATAAAAATGATAAACTGCAAAAGACATTTTAATCCGCTAATAAAAGACAAGTCAACAAGCATGTCAAAGTTTACTGAATACGCCAATTTTGTATGTTAAGTTAAATAATTATCACAACCTTTAATTTTTTATTTTCCGTATATTCTTAATTGTAATTATTTAAATTACTGACATATTACCGCTCTTAAATTGTCGTCGTCATTTAATTTTTTTATACATTTAATCTATATTAATATTATATTATACAGAGAAAAAAAATTAATCTGGATAAATTTAAGAACTAGTGCACCATTTTAAGGTATTTTTATAAAAATATTTTCTATTAGCGTGTGATTATTAATGATGAGGCCAGGTCACACATTGGTAATTTTTTTTAGTAGTGTTTTTACGCTAGCGAACATGGGGCCGGTCTAGAGTCTCAAATCTATTTTAAAATAAACACATAAAACGGTATGTTAATGTCTTTAATAGTTTTCTTAATATCTCTTATAGAGCTCTTAATGTATTTATTAATAAATACAAATATTTCAAGATTATAATAGACCTTTAGTTGACTGACCTCTCATAAGGCCGACCTCGGCGGCGCCGCCGTCTTTGTCCTGTCCCGATAACAAGCGCATCTTTCAACAATAACAATAGGCTGTCAATTAAACACAAGCGCACTGTTCATACTGATCTTTAAAAATCTAATATATACGGTTAAAAGTAGGTTATCCAACAGTTATCATTTGACATGTGACTCGATAATACGGACGGTAAACAAAGGGTTTTAATTTCCGTTTAACTAAATGTGGTTAATAGTTAAAAAATTAAAAATATAACAGAATAGTGGTTGTGACTACATATTGGACATCCAACAGTTTTATAAAATCTCTTCGCATATTGTTTTTAATTGACAATTTATTTTTCAAAATTAAATAATTAAACTAAGTTTACTTGTATATCTGTAATGATAATTATTTAAAAATCACAAATTTTCATCGTTTACGATGCTTAAATGAGTAAATTAATATTTAGCGTAATCTAGTGCTGTTACAAAAATAACATGAAATTAATGATTTAATTTGAAATATTTAATAGCAAATCTATAACGTATAAACTGTATCACAAATAATTAAGCGCTATATTTCTTAAAAATGGACACAATATGAAAACAAACAATTAAAAATACTACTTTTTTACTAATATAAAAGCTTCTTAATGACAAACAAATAAACAGAATGTAAAACATACGAATCATTTTTTGAATACATAATATTTTACATATATTTTATTCCGCACGTATATCTGATTAATTAGTGTACTTTATGTTAGATATTGTATTAACGTAAGTTCGTATGTATTATTATTTGTTTTCATGTCTTAGTAAAATGTTGCTGAGGTAAAAATTTACCTTACCTTGAGTCGTTATTGGCGAATATCCATTAAAATTTTCAATTTCCATACTGACATTAAAAACACCAGAAAAATGTTTTACAATTCTGTCACAACGTCTATAAATTTTGATCGTAAAAAAATACTGTCTTCGTTGAGTTATAAAAGTAGACTGTTTGTTAAAAGGTTAGTCATATAACTTTCTGCAATACTATGTACATACATTTATATCAATATTAAATTCCTTCCACTTGGGAGCAATGTTTATCGTTTATATCTCAGGTTGCGGAGGAGCGTTGTACACAAATATAATGATCTCATACTACATAGTCAATGACTAAAGACGATGATTTAGTGTTCAAGGAACAAAACTTATCAAAGAAAAAACCTATCAGTCTACAAATCATTCGAGTATTTGAGTTTGTCAGTAGCGTTTTAGCTATCAAGCGAATGGATATTGCGTAGTTTTCTTTTTGTTTTAAAACTGCCGTGAGCCAACAAGTTTTCGGCATTAAATTATAATAATATAATTTTATTTTCAAACTATATGAGTCCATAGGATATTAGTGTGGTTAGTGCTTTATACTTTTTTTTTTTAATCTTCTACTATATGCGCGACATGCATACACGTACGCACGCAACGATACAAAAGAGATGCATAATATTGTGCACTTATCATTTTAAGAATTTTATTTGGACTGCCCGCACCCTGCAGAGCATCGAGGCAGTCTTTTTACGCATAATCTCAAGAAAGTCGTGTTTGTTGGTTTGGTGATTTATAAAGAATTGATCTTGCGCTTGATATCAGCTCTCTCCCTTTGTTTACATCAATAAAACTTTTTAAAGACTTACTTTGTAACAAGGTGACTTAATTTTTTGAATAGGTTAATTATCAAGTTAATAGTAATTGAATCAGTTTTCTTTAAAAGGTAAAGTAGAACCAGACGCTGAAAAGGCTCATGATAAATTAAATAGTTAGTAACAAGAAAGTTACTTCTTGTAATTAATTTACAACTTCCAAGTCAGGATAAATATTAGCGGCTATCTAAAATTCGATTAAATCATGTTTAAAAATTTTAAAAGAACTTGAATTTAATTAAATGTTTTTTTTTCGTGCTAAATGTACATTAAAATTATATAAAATAACAACTGTTGATAACAGAATTGTTAGTAATTTTTATAGAACACTGGGTAGTTAAGTACGTCTTTATTCTTAACGCTAGTTCCATTTGCTACAAGTGTGGGATGTCAACAGACGATAGTAGGATCACATGACAGTAAGTCATTGGCCTCTTTTTATTGTACTGATGCATAGTTTGATAATAATATAGCTTAATATGCATAAAGATAACTGATAAACAATTGATAATCAGATAAGATGTAATAAAAATATTAAGATTAGGATGGCCCGACTACTTTACATACTTTGAACGAAGTTTTTTGGGTGACAAGAAAGCTACAAATGTTATATCATACTGTAAACAACTTTTTTTAAAAGATAAAACGGATTGAAAATATAAAAATCGATTTTTATTTGTTTTTCATTGGTCACAAATATATCGCTTCTTCTATATTCACATATCTACGCATACGCGTTGTCTAAATTACTAACTACTCACATTGTCACCACTATTCTGAGCCCTTGTTTAGAAATATCCTAAGCCACTCATTTTACTATTAAGGTAATTCGAAACCATGTAAATACGTGCGGAAGAAACATTGTAAGGTTTTAGTCGGTGCAAGTTCGACATAATCCGTTCTTGTCCCCGACAGGGTGAATATGTTGTAGACATTTCCACATATTATAAAAATGACGACCCTTATCAACACTGCAACTCACTTTGACATCATAAATTTGTCTTGCATTATATAAACGAGCGCATCTATATATAAAACAAGAAAAATATATTTTTCCCTTTAAAATATTCCAACAACAATCTTCTTAGAACATATAAATTCATTGTTCGTAGAATGTTTTTAATGCTATAAATTCGTTCTATTTCTTTACAATACACTTCAACTGTCTGTAAATATTATGTATCGATAAGTAATTTTGATAAATAAGTTGTAATCATGTCGTCTACAAACAAGGTACGATGTGATATGGCAGTGGCGAAATTGTATTACGACACGGCTGCACTACCGAGGTCTCGGGTTCGAATTGCTCCTTCACCATCACAAAGTGAGATGGTAAAATATACTGGGAAAAGTGGATGCACGAGTTGAACCTTTGCCTATAATGGTAGAAAAGTCAATAAATACGAGTAGCTAAATCATAAATGAGTCAGCTAGTGAGGGTACGTAAGATAAATCATATATCGAATTGGTAAGGGAGTACAAAGCATGTGTTTCTACAGCAATACTCACTATTCAGTAAGAGATCTTAAAGATTAATTTTACTAATCCTTTCTCTTTACTTCTACCTTCTTAAATTACCAAACTAATACACGCGACTGTATTTACATTGTTATGATTTATTTCCTTTATATGAGTTCTAGAAGTTAGAATGGAAAGAACATACATATGTATGTACAACATATGTACGTATATACATATAACGAAAAAGTCTGCGGTTATTCGGGCAAAAAGATAATAAAAAAAATCTATTTCACATTGAGCATGCGCCATTTCTAAATGTTTAACTCACAAGTATAGTTGTTAATCTTAAGGGCAGTTTGGCGTTGGCCGCTTTACGCACTCTGAATACAAATGATTTGGTCTAGCGAATTGATTTATATGAGCATTCGGCCTACCAACCATTTCAACCTACATTGTGGAAGCTCAATACGTAATCCATATCCGAAATGTGTAATTTCACGAGGAAAAGATAAGTGAAAAATATAGTTTTTTTTAGTTCAAACACACAGTCATATTAAATATATAGAAAGAAGTTATTGAAACTATAATTCCAAGATGAATAGCGGTAGTCATTAAAATTTGATGAACATCCGCTGTAAGCATAGCAAATATTTTCAAACAAAAAATATATATTAAAAGTGGGAAGGCAAAAGTGAAGAATATAAAACCCTGATCGAAATCAAATATTGGCCATACTGAAATTGTAACCGTGATTTATTAAATATTCAGTAAAATAATAAAGTTTTACTTCTTTGTTTCTAATGATGAAATAAATATAAGTTCTTACTTATATGTATTTCTTCACTTTTACTTCCCAATTTGAACATATTTTTTTTGTTTGAAAATATTTGCTATTTTTTTTCCGCAGGCTTATAGTACAAAAAAAAACATGAATGTCCTTCCAACAGTATCTTTAAATAAAATGCCTTAAAACTGATATTTTGATACAAAAATCAATTTAAATATGTAACAAAACTAGTGTCCTTTCGTATCCTAAAGATTTTATTTTTAGTGTCAATCAATTATTTTACAGTTTATATTTTTATGGATATGCTATAATACTTCGGACTGCGTACTTTTGCTGAATAACGTATTTAAAAAATATATTTATCAAACATTTTCCTAATTTTATTTGGTGGGAAAAAGTTTGTTTCAAATTATTCATATTTTTTAAATAGAATAAATGTATTATGGGTTTTTCCCACGATAATCCTCTTTGAGAAGTAGTTATACGATAAACAATAAAGAGAACAACAATAAAATATTTAATCAGTGGGTCATTCACAAATATTTATTATAATATGAAATATGTAAGCAATGAATAACTTTATACAAGCCGATTTAACTCCATCATCAATTGATGACATTTTTAGAAATTTCTAGTTTACACCAGAAAAGTTTCATTTTTTTTAATGTGAAACTTTTCTGGTATAATGTATAACGGTGGGAGACAAGTAAGCGGTTACTTTATATTGTATGACCACCGCTGTCTTTGGGCGTACACAACGAGAAAATGAGTTACGGATGCGTACGAAGAAATACATTTTAAAATTTTGTTGTTCGTTACAAGCGGATGGTGTCATTTGCTGAGTTTGAGTCATTTATAGAACATCGAGTCTTTAAGATTTCAGAATAATAGATTTGTTGTATTCATTTTTAATGTGACAGCAGAATAACCCAAAGGCTTATCATTTGATTAGATTATTGATAGATATAATTTTTAGATAAACTGTTTGTGGAATAAGTACGTAATCTAAATTGTATTGGATCATTACAGGATTTGAAGATTTTTTTTATAACTGTGGATTGTAAACATGCAAGTAGTCACGTGATATGGATGACTTTTATACAAACATAGAAGTAAAATTTTACATAATATTGAATTTTACAACAGTCGTGGTACCGATCCAGTTGTATCAAGTTACTATGTAATATAAGATTAAGGAGAAAAATAAAATAAGTAATTATAGAGACATGTACTTCCTTCAATTTATGGGAAATTATCAATGATATATTTTTCATTTTGTTCGATGACCTTTTCCTATTCTGATCCTTTTCAGCCAATAATTGAGTTAAGTGAGATCAGCGTCATCATCATTTAAGTTTTCACCAAGAACGGAGTTGATCAGGGATCAAAGTAAGTGGTAATAACACAAAATATGGCGAAAATGTTGGTCTTTGCACTTCATATTGATAATGAGGCATAGAAAAAAGTTTAAGAAAACATCTTACGCAATCAAAATGTAACGCTAGGTATGGATAATGACAAACATTTAAAAGAAGTAGATCATAACATTTACAGATAACATAAAACATTAGGCTCTTGAGTTAGTTGGGTAAAAACAATATAGTTTTTGATTTAGGCAAACGTACCAAAGTACAGTTATCATAATTTATAGACATTGACAAGGACAAATCGATAAATATGATTAATCGGTAGCAGATAGACGAATTAACATTATTATTGAGAACGTGCTTGGATTATTTATGAAGAAGACTTATTTTTTTTATTAACTAATGACAATGATTTTTAAATAGTAAGTTAGGTAGACAAAATAAACATAGAAAAAATTTAATCATTAGTAAAAATAAAACAAATATTTAGAAATGTACCAATAAGGAAAGAGAATAATGATGGTATTTGGGTGCTCCACACTCTATCCTCTGCGATTAACCGGAGTCGTAACGCTGATGTGATGGCAGTGCGGCTGCTGGGGCGAAAAAAGTTCTCTGAAAGAATTAACTCCGCTCTTTTTGCAGCCATTTGTATTTGGAACGAAGGATCTAAGATTAGATACTCTCGCTTTTCAGTTCGGTTGAGGTTGGTAAATATGACTAACTTTTTGGAGGAGAAGTTGGGAAGCTTATTTTTCCTAAAGATGAATCTGTCGCAGGCGGATTCATGGGTATGTGCAAGCATTCCCGTGGTACCAAAATATAACCAACTTATGCTTTCATAAGGGCGCATATGCCTAGATATTTCTTTGCATTATAAACAGTGAGGTAAAGTAGCGAAGTTTACAAAGTAAAAGCTGTACAGACTCTGATTGTTGATTAAGAATTGGTGAAATACATGTTAAGTGTAGTTTATATGTCGAAGATCATTGAAAAAGGGCAATCATGATCTAGTATGATCATTAGCCCACTAAATGGGACTTTAAGGATTTAAAGATGCTCGTGTCGTCGTGAAGCCAACCGAAATGAACAATTAACTAAGTCCTCCTAGTGATACATTCTGTTATCTTTTTATGCTTAAATTTCAATAGTTTTATAAACAGTCTATTCAAATTACACTACACTATTACTAAAAACAGAGGCAACCGATACCAAAATTCAATACCACTGTATCTACAGGATCTAAATGTATTTTACATCACAGACACACATAGAAGAAGGAGCTGAGTTAAAATTACAATAACGCACGGGAGAATTGTTATTCAAGCAAGATATGGTTACGGCTAATGATTGGAATATTGGATTAGAAAAATAAGATAATGTGATAAGAGATTATCGTGTCAATTTCTGAACGTAGATTGTTTGTTATGTATAATGCCCTAATTAATCATGTGTTTATCTTCTCTATCTTTTTGGCTTTATAATATTTTTAATATGTAAAATTGCAACGAGTAGATTTAGATGTTCCGTACAAAATGTCAAATAGTTCAGTTTTTTTTAGGGAGTCACGCCTCTATTATTCCCAATGCTAAATGAAATTAGCCTTACTTAAAAAGATTACGCAGTTCAAAACGGATACAATGTTTTTTAAGAAGATTTCATAAGTGTGACGTCATATGTAAAAAATGTACAAATTAAAAATGAAAAAAAAATGTGTTTTATATTTATTTTGATCTGGTTTCATAAGGAATAACTCTCAGTCTTATTTTTACGGATTTGCAGAAGTTGTTCAGGTCGTTATTTTCCACACCGATAACGAAACAATCGATTTTGTCAAAAGAGGGCAGGCAGAAAGGTATCAGATATAAATGTAATCAAGTACGATTATAAATAATAAATTATTGACACGATTCTCTCGATTTAAGTCCAGTTGTCCTGTTTGCCTGTGGGACCAATTTTGGTCCCTGTAAGTTTAGTCTTTATGTAACTATTTCGGGACCAGTAAGCTTAGCTCGATTTGGCTAAATTTACCAACGTAAACAGTATTTAATGGTTTATTTGTATATAATACATATTAAAAACGGTACATCCTAATCAGTTAGTGGAAGACGAAGCCACATTAAAGTCCCCAATTAGCGAAATTGTAAAGTCCCGCCCCGTTTGTCGCGTTATAAGGTCAAAAGTCCTAGTCAGAATTTAAAAAATTACAGTTTGTGTTGTGTCAATTAAAGCTAGCGTCGAGGCGATAAAAGTGCACAAACATCATTTTTGAAAACCAAATAAGCAGGAAATATTTTGCACATTACAAAAATGAATGGTATATAAGCATAAATTTGTATGGTATCTAGGGGTACATATGAATTTATTATTAGTCCATTATCGTCACAGAATTTCTCTTACAGCATTAGCGTCCATAGATTTCCGTCTCATTATATTTACCACCGAGTGTAGTTTGCGCAAAAGGTATTATTGAACTTGTATTTTAAGAATCTCTCCATTAATTCTTCTTCATAAGAGTTTTCTTTTTATATTTTCCATAAATATTCCTACACATCGGTGGATGTGTGTCCGTGTTGATTAACGTCAAGAAAATATACGTCAAGACGTTATTGCTGGACAACCCTAAAATATGATCTAAATGAGGTCCAAGATCTCGGCTGGCAAGAGGCGATCGCGCCATAACTTGAAAACAATTTACCAAATTATTAATTATAAAATTAATAAACAGGTGTTTTTATTTTTATTTTCTGGACAAATTTGGACTCAAAGAGTAGGCGGAGATAAAGCATTTGCAATGTACAATTTATTTGTCATTTGCTATTAATTTCATTGGATGTTTTATTTCTTCGTTGTTGCTCCATATTCATGTAAAAGAAAAATATACATTTTTAATATTGATAGAGATCCGCGAAGTCGACAGTTTTTTGATAATTATCACAGAGACATGATTGACAAGGCATTGTATATAGATATTTATGGATGATTTTAATAGTATCAATTTATCATCGAGATTAGGAAATTTTAATATCTTATAAAGTTTGGTGACATCGATTTGGATATAAATATGAGCATCAATAAGTCATTTTGCAGAGTTTGCAAAACTTCGACAATGCGCATCAGTCTGCTGTTATTGGCCGTGGGCCTAGCTGTCGTGGCAGGTGAGGAAACAGTTAGAAATTAAGTATTGCAATTTAAATTATAAATTGCATCAAAGATATTCATCATTTTTTTCTATATATCTTATTTTCCCAACTAGAAGATCATCTATACGATATAACGTAGACTCTATCTGAACGCGTCTTGTATTTACCTATAAATATTTTTGGAAAGAATTATATCTAATAACAGAAATTACTTAAATGGTTTAATAATCTAATCTCTGCCTTTAAGTTTTCTCTACAACTGGGGCTGACTGGTAGAGAATGCCTGAAGGCACTAAGTCCCCCCTTTATAAAGGAATATAATAAAGAGTAAATAAATAAATAAAAATAACACTTGAGGCATAGTCTTTGCGAAGAATATTTGATAGTTTACTATTTTATTTTCTGTTGTTGGTTTTTTAGTATTAATACAAAAAAACACAAGTCTGTTTTACAATTTCGCATTTTAAAGTATTGCTCTTTAGATCTTTGTTTAGATTCGAGAAAGATGAACTTGTGCACAAATTTGTACTGTGATATAGTGCCCAAATTATTACGTGAAGCTTCCTATGGGTAAACTTCGTTTTAGGGTATTGGTGTATTTGAACTGAGCCAGCCATTGCGTTATTTTTATTTTAGTAGGTTGCAAACGAGCAAGCACGTGTGTAAATGCGTTGTCTGCTTTTAAAGGACATAGGGAGGAATAAACGGAAAGAAGGATTTTTCGATCCATTCCTTTCTCTGTCATATCCTTTTCCTTTCCCATCTTTTCCTCATTAGAAAAGAATGGGAAGGGGAAAATGATCAGAAATAGGTTTCCTGTACATCATTATCAAGTGAAACATCTTTTCTTTTTTGAGGTCGCGGCATTTTACCGATTGATTCAGCCTATTTGTGCAAGTGATGTTGCGAACTCTACCACAGTTCAATTTCATTTCCGTTTGAGCTGAACAATGAAAGACAAACTTCTTTACTACATTTGTAGTCCTACAAGTATAAAGGCTGGTTGTCTTTCGTTTTAAAATTTTCTGCTTCTTTCTTTTAATTTTTCCTTTTGCTATCTAGACTTAAATCGTATACGGTATATTTTACAAGTACAAATTATTTATTTATTTTTAATATTTAGAAAGCTGTATACGTGTAAAGATATTTCACATGTGACATTGTGTATAAGTTAAATTATGATGCTCAGTTGCCAGTGCGTTGTCGAAGTGCAAGTGTTCATTACAGCGTTGTAGTGCATTATGAAGTCTTTGTACTATTTATTAGCAGCTAATCGCGCCTAATTCCTATCGGGAGAATTTGATTAAACTCAGCAATATCTGACTATTAAATTTACATTACATGGTTATGGTTAAGGTAAATATTTTTCACCTCAAATTAAATAAAAATATCATAAACTAGTGTCAAATTATAGAGTTCGATATAAGCTTCTTAAGAGAGAGAATTGTGGTATGTTTTCAACTCCCTTAATCCTATCAAATTATTTATATCCCATTAACTAGGATGGGATAAGGATAAAAGAAGAAATATTCGATTCCTGTTTAACCCTTTTTCTGTCCATTAAAGTAATCGGTTATTCATTTTTTTTGTTATGAATCCATATGGTCACTTAATATTAGATGAACCGCTTTGTCACTTGTTGTCTTCTATGAATATAATAAATCAAATTCATCAGATAAATATTTTTTTAATTTTAATTTGCACCTGTGAAATATGATATTGTGTTAAATAAAAATTATTTTATTTTATTCATATAAGCCACTTCGAGTAGTGTACTCAACATAGGCTTTGATGTATGAATAATGATTCTTCAAATAGTGCTTGGCTTTGGTTAAAAGTCCTTGCAGTAAGTTATGCAGCCAGATGTGGTTGCCCTTCTTTTAGACCTTATGGCTTGGGTTTATATAATTTAATTTTTGGATTTATCCTTATTATACTTATCACTTTATTACATAAGGATTACGGAACTAATTCTTAGATAAGTAATTGGATTATGATTATTATCAAAGATATCGATATGTAGGTTTAACGTCATTTGTTTTTGAACAAATATAGATAATTTGACTCAAAAATTACTTTCTATTACAGCCGGTCCCAGGAATCCTCAAAGGATTGTTGGTGGATCGATAACTAACATTGGTCAGTACCCATATACATCTTCCCTGCTGTACTCAAGGGGTAGCTCGAATTTCCGGCAAGCTTGCGGTGGAACCATCTTGAACAACAGATCTATTCTGTCTGCTGCTCATTGCTTCATGTAAGTAAGGGAGATCTTAGATGAATCGTTGCTCCATTTTCAGCAATTATGTATCGCATTTGAATCAGATCAACTAACAAAAGTCAATACTGCCCGCCTATTAAGAATTTATAGCCGTTATTAAGAATAACTATTTACTAAACTTTGTTTATTCCAGTAATGACCCAGCAAGTTGGTGGCGTATCCGTGTCGGATCAACCAACGCCAACAGTGGCGGTGTCGTCCACAACACTAACCAAATCATAATGCATCCTAATTACAACCGTTGGACTCAGGACAATGACGTTGCTATTTTGCGATCTTCTTCTAATTTCGCGTTCAACAACAACGTGCGTGCTGCGAGTATTGCCGGCTCCAACTACAACCTCGGTGACAATCAAGTAGTTTGGGCTGTCGGATGGGGCGCTATTTCTGTAAGTATGATTGAAAATGAACAACTTTTGCCTCATATCTCGTTTTAGAAAGAATAGATGAAAATTTGAAAATTCTAATAGGCGATTCTGATTGTACAATCATTGTATTAAATTTAAATTATATGGCATGAATCCTCTTCATCGTTTGAATAAATTTATATAATTTTATTGAAGCAGTACAAGTATTACAGCTATAGCTCTCGAATTATTGAAATGTCAGTGTTTATCTGGAACGGACCGTATTTAGAGCTAAAGTTCTTAATTTTAATACAAATTTTCATTTGGTAAAACATTTATATTGATTTGGTTACTGGTTACAGTATAGGGGACCAAGCTCTGAGCAGCTGCGTCACGTACAAATCTGGACTGTCAACCAGAATACGTGCCGACAACGTTACGCTACCAGGGGACTATCTGTTACTGACAATATGTTGTGCTCCGGATGGCTCGATGTCGGCGGCCGCGACCAGTGCCAAGGCGACTCTGGTGGTCCCCTCATCCACAACAACGTTATCGTCGGTGTATGCTCTTGGGGTCACGAATGTGCTCTTGCATTCTTCCCTGGTGTCAACGCACGTGTCTCACGTTACACGTCTTGGATACAATCTAATTCATAAAATGTTTGTATTATAAATATACTACTGCAAAACTATAAGGAATTCTTTTAATTCGTTTTTTTATAATTGATCTTCGCAACTATCTTATTGATCATAAACTAAAATTTCTAATAGTATTTCCGTTACACTGATGTGAAAAGTAAAAGATGGGTAAGTTTTGAACTCTTATTAGATGTATCTGATATTAACTTGACTGCATATGTAGATATGATGTGTATGTAGATATAAAAAAATGGATGTACATATATGGTAAATATCAGTTTCAAATGCGGGAAACCAAAAGCCTAAAGTAGAAAAAGATGGGAAAGTTTGTTGGACCAGGCCAGGTCCAGTGGCGGTTGAAGCGCCTTAGATGATATTGATGATATGTACATAGATAGAATTTTTCTCTTAATCTTGCTTTGCTCTTCAATTATTAATAAGCTAAAACTATTGTCGTGCCTCAATTAACTAAAGATTTATAAAGTTATAGATAACACTAAATATCTATAGGACTGTAATTTTTTCATTATTAATGTTGTAATTTTATATGTTATCATTGATAAGAATAATATAATGCTAGATAAGTAATGATTGATTTACGGAGATTTGTTATTTAGGACGTAATAAATTTATTTCTAAAATAGATATAATTTACCTATCATTTTTTAAAAGCTAAGACTGTTTAAATGTTTTTTATCATACATCTTTTCTACCAGGAGTATAAACTGTAGCATTTTGTAGTAGACCCTTTTTCCTTACCCTCTGGAGTTTTTTCATCTACATTTACCTTTTACTTAAAGAGATTAAAAGAAATTTCGTAAATTATAACCATCATCATATTTAGTGTGGAAAATGCCAGATTTAATAAAATAATATTGAATGCACAAAGTAAAGCGTTTCCTAAAACATTTTTATTTATTTAGATTAAGATAATCTGCGTTTAACTTAAATTAGTTATCTTTGAATTTATTTTATCTGACCGTATCTAAAATTACGCCATCAAGTTCTGTATAAATGAGAGTGGAACAATCAGAGCCCAGAGTTTCTCAGAGTCCCACAATGCGCATCAGTCTGCTGTTGCTGGTCACCGTATGCTTGGCTGTGGTTGCAGGTAAGAAAAATCTATGTTAATCTAACAAACTTTTTCAAAACTCAACTAAATTCTGAGACCAAAGTTTTATAATTTTTATTCCTTATATTTATACAAATAACGTAAATATGAAAGTAAAAAACTACGAGTGTTGTAAAGTACTCAAATAAACAAAAATAAATGAGACGCGAGAAAATTAATTTAATTTCAATAAGCATATTCTTTTTAATTTATAAATTATCAGTATTAATTATGCGTATTTAAATTGTATAATACAAAAGTTATTATCAAATAATGAAGTGTTAAGCATCAAATGAAATAAAATAATTAAGATTAATATTGGAAAAAACTTTAGGCGAAAAAGAAAATATAACCTGAGTTTAAAGTATGCCTTTTGTGCGACAGTAATTATCGCAGAAGAAATTCCGGGACTAGCAAAAAAACAAGGAGTATAATTGGGCTTCCGGTCATCTCATGTATCGGGAGAAGGACAGGAAAAATAATATTTCGTTTTCTCTCCAAGAAGGATAAGGTCGAGTTTTGGGCCACCTTCTTTTTGACCTTCTTCTTTGAAGTCCTATTAATTCATCGATCGAACCGGCTAATTAGTGCAATAAAAGTTGCTGCTGAGTTTCCTATCTACCACACATCATCTATCAGAATCATCTACTACGTATAAAAACCTACGTATAAAAACTAAGAGGAAGAGGTCTACAATACTTAGATTTTTCGCTCAACACCACCCGATCCAGGATTTGTATATTCATCAATGGATTTATCATCAATGGTTCTAAAGAAGGAGCTTTAAAATACTTTTTTTGGGAATTTGAAATACTAGTAGGGAATATAATATATTGACTATCGATAGTTAAATTAAGTGAAATAAGACTTATAATTTATTTTATTTTCAGCCGGCCCCAGAAATCCTCAAAGGATTGTTGGTGGATCGACAACCAACATTGCTCAATACCCATTTGGTGCTTCCCTGTTGTACTCATGGGGTGGGTCGTCTTTCTGGCAAGCTTGCGGTGGAACCATCTTGAATAGCAGATCTATTTTGTCTGCTGCCCATTGCTTCATGTAAGTAAGGGATAGATCTATTTTTAAATTTTGTAAATGTTCTTTAATTTGAATTGTTGCTCCGGTTTTAGCAATTACGTAGCGCATCCGTGTCAGATCAATTATTAAATACTGCTGCGCATTTATGAAAAAAATATTAACGAGTATTCAGAAGTGCTCATTTAAGAAAGTCTATTAACTATTTTTTATTGCAGCAATGACCCAGCAAGTTGGTGGCGTATTCGTGTTGGATCCTCAAACGCCAACAGCGGTGGTGTAATCCATAACACAAACAGAATCATTATGCATCCTAGCTATAACCGTTGGACTCAGGACAATGACGTTGCTGTCTTGCAAGCTTCTTCTAACTTCGCATTCAATAACAACGTGCGTGCTGCCAGTATTGCCGGCTCCAACTACAACCTTGCTGATAATCAAGCTGTTTGGGCTATCGGATGGGGCGCTACTTCCGTAAGTATGAACTTACTTAACTTAAAAGAAGAAAATACATTTTGTAAAACAATGACCTGTATTAGTGAAAAATCAATAATAAAATTCAAAAATATAATGTTCTAATTTTATTTAAAAGTTCTTTATCTCGAAAGTGTCTTCAGGATGAAAGTTAAAATCTCATCTAATAAATATTTTTGTAATCTAGTGATTACAGGAATATTTCTATACTAGGTATACAAATATATTGTAACGCCTATCCCATGTGCTTATTTTTTCACAATTTGCTACTTCAAACTATGTTGTGATATTAAGGTAAAGTTTTAATTTTTTACTTTTTTATAGTACCAGGGACCAAGCTCTGAGCAACTGCGTCACGTTCAGATATGGACTGTCAACCAGAACACGTGCAGGCAACGTTACGCTACCAGGGGATTATCTATCACCGACAACATGTTGTGCTCCGGATGGCTCGATGTCGGCGGCCGCGACCAGTGCCAAGGCGACTCTGGTGGTCCCCTCATCCACAACAACGTTGTCGTCGGTGTATGCTCTTGGGGTCACGAATGTGCTCTCGCATTCTTCCCTGGTGTTAATGCTCGTGTCTCACGTTACACATCTTGGATCCAGTCCAATGCATAAAAAAATTAGATTAATAAACTTTTATTGAAATGAAGAATAATCTTTTAATACTATAAATTTGAATCTCAATTCAAGCTCATATTGTTATCTATGGGTTTCATCACGTGTTGAATATTTAAAATGCTTTGGTGGTGCAGTTATATTTTAGTACGGCTGCAACGTTGGGGTCCCGAGTCTGAATCCCTGGTCGGGTAATATGTGATATTTGGGTTTTTGCAAACTCAATATCAGCCCGAAGATTTGTGTATGGTATGGAAATGCAAAATATGGAATAATATTTGTGTATGATATGGAATGAATGATATGGAATTTGTGTTTGTGTGCATACCACCTATTACATCATGGGATCGAAAAAATATAAATGTGGAAATGAAAAGTTTATCTCTTCGGGGAATACAGGCGTGAGGTTTGTTTCATTTTTGAATATCTACTTTGTGATTAAGGCCAGATCCTGGGCCATCTCTCGTCAGTCTTCGACTTGTAGCTCCAGTAGGTCTTTTTTGAGATCATCTATCCATACCTGGGACGGCCAACTGGACGTCGGCCTGTCGGCCGTCCTAAGTATGCTTCACATGACGTGTTTCATCCATTCTTTCCAGGTGGCCGAGCCAGCGGACTTTCACAGACGGTTTATTTCAATTTTGATTTTTGAATCTTATGCTAAGGTCGTATATTTTTGTAAGAATTCGTAAAATAACTTACAATAATTAAGAGCGTTTCTAAAAATGAATGCGCAACGTTAGTCATATAAATAATAGAACAGCAAAAACTTTTGGTAAATATTTAAGCACAGTGGTAAAAATTAATGTCGATAAATATTTGGAACCCGCCGCTCATAGCGAAAACGTCCGAAGTTTTCGGAAAGCGAATTCTCACAGTGGCGTGCGTTGTTGAGAGCGGTGGGAACAAAAATCATTAGCGTCTGTGTGCATTGCCACTACACACAGTTGCATACAGCGATGTAGGGTTACAGACTCGGTGTCTAAATTAAATATAAAATATGTTAGACATTTTGAAGCGGTAATGAATATTCAAATGTTTATTTATTTACTGTGAAATTTTGAATCGACCGCCTTTATGAATATCAGAACCATTTCAACATAAATTTATATACCGAGGAAATATAGTACAAAGAATGTTATAAGTTTTCATCCTCATTCTTGTGGACTAAAATTTTGGATATTTCTATTATCTAAATCCGTCTAAATACGTTCCGCTTTGACCGCTGCTGTTAACTGCTACTCAGGGAACGTGGCGTGAACAATGCTCCACCATGTAGCTGCCCCGCTGGCCTCCATGTCCGAAGTCGTGACCACGCTGTAAGGGATGCATTGTTAACCGTATAAAACATATCAATTAGGACCAGTTCAGTGACTACTTTCATTGATTTCTTTGGGCTTAATGTTTTATTGTAGCATGTTAATAATTGTAAAATATATAACATGGTCGTGCAAGAGGTTTTTTTTTTTCATAAATATTGTCTGTGGGTGAACTCCGCAAACACAGGACGTGACCTTAAGAGATTTTTCTACAATTAACCTTCTTATGCAGGTACGAATATATGATAGTCATAAAGAAAAAGAAGAAACATCCAAGAATAAAATGGAGACATGGATAAATGAAAAATTTAAGACACGCGTTATATCAATAAGAAACTACTAAAAATAATTTACAACACTTTTGGCTTAGTTCAGTGTGACGTTATAAAAAAAATTCCGAAATTTCTTTAAGTATTTTATGCTCTCTGGGTACTTACGCGAATATTCTGCTTGTAATTAAAAAAAAATTACACCACTGCCCACAAATGCGTTTGAATAGTACTGGCAGTGTAAGTTACGTGTAATACACATTAATACATAATATTAGCGATGTATTATTACAGACACCAATCTCTTTTGGTTAATCGAATTAACATCAATATATTCGAGTATATTTAATTTAATCTCAGTATATCATATATAAGTTATCTTAAAATTAAGCTGATATCAGATTAATACCATATCTGAAATTATATAAGCATTATTCAATAATAACTTTACTATAAAAGTGAAAGCTTGAAGAGGCGAGCACTTCTTTGTAAAAAGTTCCTCAGAGTTTCATAATGCGCTTTACCCTTCTTCTGTTGGCCATAGGCCTAGCTGTCGCGGCAGGTAAGACTGCAATTGTGTTAATTCATATTTACTATATATTAAGAAGTCATATTTACTATTATACAAGTATTTCTGGATGGAATTTCTGAATGGAATTCTTAAATTTATTTCACTGTTGCAGCTGTTCCCAGAAATCCTCAAAGGATTGTTGGTGGATCAACAACTACTATTACACAGTATCCGTACGGTGCTGCCTTGTTGTTTTCTTGGACTGGTGTAAGTTTCCGGCAAGCATGCGGTGGAACCATCTTGAACAATAGAGCTATCCTTTCCGCTGCCCATTGTTTCACGTAAGTATTCTAAAGTTTAGAGTAATCATACTTGTGTATTATTTGATTATAAATTTTTTGCAAGTTTCAAATATTTTTTTTTTGCATTGCAGTGGTGACACAGCAGCCAGATGGCGTATCCGTGTTGGATCTACTAACGCCAACAGCGGCGGCGTCGTCCACAACACTAACCAAATCATAATGCATCCAAACTTCAACACTCGTACATTGGACAATGACGTTGCTATTTTGCGGGCTGCTTCTAATTTTGCGTTCAACAACAACGTGCGTGCTGCTAGCATTGCCGGCTCCAACTATAACCTTGCTGACAATCAGGCTGTTTGGGCTATTGGATGGGGCGCTATTTCTGTAAGTATGACTCTAAATTAACAACTTAGAAGCAGTGTGACGTACGTTGCGTAAAATAATATTAAAAAAAAAAATACTTCACGCCTGTACCTGTTTGCACGGGGGTAACCCCCGAAGGGATGGGCAAATCAGTGCACCCAAAATTCACAGTATGTTTTTCCGTCCCATAATGTGATAGAAGGCGAGCCTATCGCCATATCGGGCACAAATTACAAACGCCGACCCGGGAATCGAATCCGGGACCCCAGCATTGCTGCCATACCATATACGTAATACATGATACCACTGCGCCACAGTTTATATTTGAATTGATTTAAATAATTTTACAAATATCACAGCTATAGCTCTCGAATCATTGATATGTCAGTGTTTATTTGGAGCGAAACGTATTTATAGCTTAAGTTCTTAATTTTAATACAAATTTTTATTTGGTAAAACATTTACATTGATTTGGTTACAGTACAAGGGACAGAGCTCTGAGCAGCTGCGTCACGTACAAATCTGGACTGTCAACCAGAACACGTGCAGACAACGTTACGCTACCAGAGGATCAAGTGTCACCGACAATATGTTGTGCTCCGGATGGCTCGATGTAGGCGGCCGCGACCAGTGCCAAGGCGACTCCGGTGGCCCCCTCATCCACAACAACGTTATCGTCGGTGTATGCTCTTGGGGTCACGAATGTGCTCTCGCATTCTTCCCTGGTGTTAACGCTCGTGTATCACGCTATACCTCTTGGATCCAGTCCAATGCATAAAAATTTCTACGATCAATAAACTGTTTAAAGCTGTTATAATTTTGAATAAGTTATAAGACCCCAATATAAAGTGAATGCTACCCATGTAATTTGTAATAAGCTATTGGATTTTTATGTTATGTAATATGTTCCCTTTTTTTCCCGCATCAAATCCTCTTCCCTTTCCCATCATTTCCCTATTAGATAAGATTAAGAAGGGAAAAGTCAACACTGTCACGGACAAAAACTGCTAGAAGTTTGTATTTTTCTGTACGTCGACTGGTCAAATTTGGCAAACATAAATACTGTTGGATTTCCGGAGAAACAGCAGTTCATGTTCAAACTAATATACATCATTGAAAGGTTGAAGGCGGTGTCTATTGAGGCATATTGTTTAGTAATAATTTACTTATGTTTTTTTTTTATATAGCAAACGTAAAAATCATAATACAAGAGTCACTTTTGAAATGTTATCAAATTTAAGAAAGAACATCATACTGACTTCAAGTCAGAGGGGCAACATCTATTCCATTCTATTTTTCATATGGATCTAAATTTTATTTTAAATTGGTATAAACTAAGGAAACACAAAACTTTTAATCTTTATCTTATTTACATATGACAATGGATAGTCTAATTAGTTTTATCGCTGACGTTGGTGATAGTATCACCGTTGCCAACAAATAATGCTTTATATTAGATGTTTTAATATATAATATTAATAATGATAATCCTGGCGATTGCGAAAGAATCTTAACAAATTTTCCAACGTGAATCAAATTCCAAAATTTACTTTTTAGCTAGATTAAGAGTGGATTTTAATTTTATTTTAATCGAATGTTGGTTTTCTTACTACTTTTTTAACGCCTTATCTTCCTGTTTTGTCAGGTTGCAACAATTATTACATATATTATAAAACAATATTAACCAAAATATTGGTATATTAAAAATTCTCCAAATGTTAATATTTAGCAATTGCGTTGGTGTTTAATTTTTTTTTGTCAAAAATATTAACAAAAAATACTCATTTATTTTCCATTATCGATCACTATCTTTTGATTGATAAATATATTGTTATTAAGTCTTGAAAGATCTAAAAATATACGTTTGACGTGTCATATCAGTATAGGTACGAAAAGGCATAAAAATGCATGCATATTTAAATCTATTGGTTATGTATGGATTGTTGTTACACCATACGATGTTCGCTCGCCGAGATAATTGTCTTGATCACTAAACTGACTTCCAGAAATCATTGTATATGTCAAAATACACATATGAATTGTGCATACAATTAAAATTTTATAACTCAATAAAACAAACTGTAGCAAATATTTCGCAAAGGCATTGTCAGACCTGAATAGTGTAGTATAGATCTCAATCGCTTGCGACACACTTAGTAGGTAAAGGTGCAACTAGTGCACCTACATGATTTTTTGTCTCTTTTGTGAAATCATACAGATTTTCTAAGAACTAGATTTCTCATATTTTTCAAATAACAAACATAATTATAAGTATGGTGTCGGTGTCAAATCGCTCGCAAGCTCAAGGTCATAGAAATTGTTTCAAGCTGTGCTCTAACAGCAAAGGTGATCATAAATTGAATAATTGACCAAAGTTTCAATGCCTTGCTTGTGATCAACGTTTAGTACTGTTACCTTAAAAAAAGTTGTTTCAATTGTTTATGTTTTGACAATTACGAAATCATTGTAGAGGAAACGTTTGCAAAGTATGTAACAAAAGGCATAATACTTTAATTTATGTTTTGATCTAAAACTGAGGTCAACTTTCAATTTTATCCTAACATTGAAGAACGCTCAATGAAACAGTGTCAGTCCAATTTTTGACCTAGTCAACATCTTCAACTTACAACGGGCATGTTCGCCCAAGTACGCCTTGTAAATAAAAATAGCAATGTCTTATTTGAATACAATTCAATTTATTAATAGTGACGTCAACTTTTATCCACCGCTTTTGCTCTTAATAATTTGTTAAACTGTACCACTCAAACAACAACACTGTTTCTAAGTTAACAATTATATAATATAGTTAGAGATCTAAGTAAAGAAATAAGTAGAAATGAAAAAAACGAGATTGTCAAGTAATTTTATATTTATATTTTCATGTAAGTGACAGTGAAATCTTTGACAAATTTAATATGGTTGACACAATTATAGTTTTTTTTAACGTCAATAGTTGAAAAATATTCGACAAAGCTTTGCAAGAGTTTTTAAAGAAAATCAAAATTGAAAACAGGCAATAAAAGATTTTTGGTGACGTCCGCACAACAAATACTAGACGTGATCTTAATAGATTGTTGTAGGATCATTTTGCTAAGCAGGTATAAAACCCCCGAACGGGTCCCGGCATTGTGGCGGTGAAGCTTAGTAGCCGAGGATCCCCTCAGAACTCAGAACTGGTGTGTAGTTTGAAACTGTTCGAGTTGGACTCATTTGAGCTAGCCTTGGAAGCGCGCTGGTTGTCTGCGGGTTTGAGGAATCGCCATCTTTAGTGTCTCCAGTTGAGAAGGAGTTTTTAAGAGAAAAAAAAGACAGTTTCCCTCTAGCCTCCTTCATTTTGTATCCGTTTGTGTGCACCGGCGGGACCTAACACAAGATCCACCGCCGGGGGCTGGAAAAGCGAAAGCACCCACGCTTATCTTGACTCCTAGGCCTTTAGCTGGCTGGTTTGGGATCTTTCATCCGTAACTAAAACGTTGGTACCGGCGGAGCCTTGAGCGTACACTGCAGCGTTCTTGTAGCTACACCTATTTGTGCGAGAGAAACATTGTAACGGTTCGGTCGCTGCAAATCCGACATAATCCACACTTGCTCTCGTACTTTAAAAAAGCGGGTACGAAAATGTCCTACAAGTTATAAACGTATAAAGAAAAATATAAGACGAATTTATTGGATCAGACTAAAATTTAAGAAAAATATTAATTTTTCGAAGAAGAATCTACTAAGAACTATTTTTTAACACTTTTGAGCTAGATCGTGGTAACGTTGTTCGTAATATCCCAGTATTGTATGCACTACACATTTATTACACTGTCACAAACACGTCTGATCCGTACCAACGTACATACGAGTATTATATGCAATAATATAATTATGTTAGTGATATATTATTGTAGATATATCAATCCCTCTCGTGTAATCGTATTTACATCAATATTTTCGAGTATCTTTAATATTATCTCAGTAATTACGTCAGATTATATTAAAATTAAGCTAATTGATATCAGCTTAATATCATATCTAAAATTACGCCATTAACTTCACTATAAAAGTAAAATCTTATAGAGGCGAACAGTCATTGTGTAAAAAGTTCCTCAGAGTTTCATAATGCGCCTTAGTTTGCTTCTCTTGGCCATAGGCCTAGCTGTTGCAGCAGGTTAGATTGTGTTAATTCATATTTAATGTATCTTGAAAATTTTATATGTAAGAGAATGAGATTCTTAATTTATTTCACTGTTGCAGCTGTTCCCAGAAATCCTCAAAGGATTGTTGGTGGATCAACAACTACTATTACACAATATCCGTACGGTGCTGCCTTGTTGTATTCTTGGAGTGGTATCAGTTTTCGGCAAGCTTGTGGCGGGACCATCTTGAACAATAGAGCTATTCTTTCTGCCGCCCATTGTTTCGAGTAAGTAGTTGTAGTTGCACTTCTGCCTACCCCTCAAGGTATTATTTTTTCAATATTTTTTTGCATTGCAGTGGTGACACAGCAGCCAGATGGCGTATCCGTGTTGGATCTACTAACGCTAACAGCGGCGGCGTCGTCCACAACACTAACCAAATCATAATGCATCCTAATTACAACAATTTCAACTACGACAACGATATCGCTATCCTGCGAGCTGCTTCAAACTTCGCGTTCAACGACAACGTGCGTGCTGCCAGTATTGCCGGCTCCAACTACAACCTTGCTGACAATCAACCTGTATGGGCTATCGGATGGGGCGCTACTGCTGTAAGTATTATATAATATAAGTGAAAACTATTTTATGTACCCTTAGGATAGTTTGGGACTTAACTGTAAATAAAGGAAAAAAACGTTAAAAATACATTCTGTAAAACACCTACTTTTTGTGTCCCGTTCCGCAAGATGTAAAGTTTATATAACACTTCAAATATCTTTTTACTAAGAGGCTACCTTGGCTCTGTTAAAACCATTATCTAGAAAAATAGCAAATTTTTAGTTTAGTTAGTAAATTTTTTCTTAATGTCAATTTTTCCTCATTTTAGAAAATTATACATAAAATAGGATAACCTTTTACCTTCATTATTCATTTTAATAAAATATGTACTTTTTCAATAGTACAAGGGATCAAGCTCTGAGCAACTGCGACACGTTCAAGTCTGGACTGTCAACCAGAACACGTGCGTACAACGTTACGCTACCAGAGGATCAAGTGTCACCGACAATATGTTGTGCTCCGGATGGCTCGATGTAGGCGGCCGCGACCAGTGCCAAGGCGACTCCGGTGGCCCCCTCATCCACAACAACGTTATCGTCGGTGTATGCTCTTGGGGTCACGAATGTGCTCTCGCATTCTTCCCTGGTGTTAACGCTCGTGTCTCACGCTACACTTCCTGGATACAATCCAATGCATAAAATTCTTGTATGATTAATAAACCCTTTTTATGATATTAAACGATCTTTTAATGACATAAATTTTATTAAGCCCATAATGTTCGTTAAATGCCAAGCTTAGCTTTCTCTTCAGCTCATTGGCAAGACAACTTTAGTTTATTTACTTTATTCGAAATTTTACGGATGAAACAATGTGAACTTTTGTAGGGATGGTTGATGAGGATGTACGACATGATATATTAATATTTACTACGACTTTGAAGAAATTTAACGTTAATCAGAATAATAACAGATTGTAAAAATGATATAAATAAATGAAATTAAGCAAGATAATTAATGTTAAGTAATTTTGAAATTTATAGTGCCTGAAAGTTATCAGAAGTGGTTACTTTGCAAAACAAGACATACAAAGAATTGGCGGAATTGCACTATGTATGTATGTTTATTATTTTATAGCTGTAAAAATCAAATTCTTTTTCTATAAAATACTTTTGCTTTAAGCAATCGACATGATTACAATGCATATTTTGCAGAATATTATATCTGATTAATTTAAATCCTTTTATCGTTTCCGGTAATTAAAGTTGATAAAATTATTAACTTCCACAATGTTATTTGGAAAAACCTTTTAAATATTATGAATGATATATTAGTTATATAATTGTGTGGCCACGTATCTTGAGGTTTTTAAAAATCCTCGAATAAAATTGTGTTAAAAAAAGCGTCGTGTTCGTGATTTGTTTCCAAAGAATTTAAGATAGTTTTTTAACAGTTATCTACATTTATACGTCAACGCGTTACAATAATTTGCATCCAGATATTTGGCTATTGGTTATATAGGGGCTATAATATTGATAGAATTTTGTCAAATATTATAACTTCTAAGGTAAAATTTATGTTTTCTAAATCCAGTTTTATGGTCGTTGGTTGCTCTCTGGAGATTTTATTACTGTTACAAAATATACATACGTAAATTTATGACAATGTCGCAGTCTTATAAACAGATTTATGTTGGCGTTTGTAAGAATGTGGTAAAATCATTTGGTAATTATAGTAATATCATATATATTAAAATAATAATAAGATGGAAATAAACTCAAATAATCAAATTAACTATTAAATATAATTTTTAATAAGTTTAAGATAGAAATAGAGTGAGTCACATAAAAAATATTTGAAAATAGTGTGGGGGTTGTCTTATATTAATGAACTTATCACAATGACTGCTTTTAAAAATGTGCCAATAAAATATTTACAATTGGCAGATCCTTAAGCTTTCATACACAAAATTGTGTTACTTTTTTACGATTCTCACTTCATAAATACAAGAAAACACTTCACTAGACTAAGACGCGCAGTAATTAGATAAAACTTAATTATAATTTTTTTGATTCGATAAAAATTTTACAACGATAAAATAATCGAAGTTTATGCAGTATTTTTTGAATGATGGGCGCACAATAGAAGACCTCAAAGTATTTTATTTATTTTAAACAGCAAGTCGCTTTTTTCTTTTCAGAAAGCTTTAAGCTTGAAGCAAATAAGATATTTATTTGTAAATACTATTTATGTTTATTTTTTTTAAAAAAATGTAGTTACTAAAATATTGATTAGGGAAGAAAAATCTCTCTCGATTGATCTTTAAATTTGTGTAAGCTTCAAATTTATCTTGGTAATTATGTGAAGTTATCTTAAAAATTACACTAATTTGTATCTGATTAATACCATATCAAACCTATTAACTTGTATATAAATATAATGCCCAAAGAGTCTGACAGTCATTTGGTGCAATCTTTCTCAGAGTTCAACAATGCGTATAAGTCTGCTGCTGTTGGCCTTAGGCCTATGTGTTGTGGCAGGTGAGAGAGATAAGTATAATGAATTAACTTTAAAAACACAAGTATTATATCTTATCATACTTTTATATTATTATTTCATATAAAAAAAACAATAATTGATTATTTATTTTACGATTACAGCTCTACCAAGAAAACCTCAAAGGATTGTTGGTGGATCAACAACTACCATTACACAGTATCCATATGGCGCTTCCTTGCTGTATGCTTGGTTTGGAATAAATCACATGCAAGCATGCGGTGGAGCCATCTTGAATAACAGAGCCATTCTCTCTGCTGCTCATTGTTTTATGTGAGTAATAATTTGTTTTATAAAACAGATTCTTGTAATTAAATATTCGAGAAAATTTTCAACAACATTATTATATTTTTAGGTTTGCGACGCCACGCATGTGGCGCATTCGAGTTGGATCCACTTACGCCAACAGCGGGGGTGTCGTTCACAACACTGACCAAATCATCCTGCATCCAAACTATGATGACCTAACCTATGACAATGATATCGCTATACTTAGAGCTACTTCTGCATTCGCTTTCAACGACGATGT
Organism: Papilio aristodemus; assembly: GCA_016277805.2. NCBI lineage: Eukaryota > Metazoa > Arthropoda > Insecta > Lepidoptera > Papilionidae > Papilio > Papilio aristodemus. Next base: position 1,645,554 of record JAABKM020000012.1, on the reverse strand, counting down.
GCGTCCTGCAAGTATTGCCGGGGCTAATTACAATCTTGCGGACAATCAACCTGTTTGGGCTATCGGATGGGGCGCTACCTCTGTAAGTTTGAGTACATGATATAACGATACTGGGATCAAGGTATTGTATCAATATTAATTAATGAAATCGTATTTTATCAACAGTACAAAGGGCCACGTTCCGAACAACTGCGACACGTTCAAGTCTGGACTGTCAATCAGAATACTTGCAGAGAACGTTATGCGACTAGAGGATCTACTGTCACCGACAACATGTTGTGCTCCGGATGGCTCGATGTCGGCGGCCGCGACCAGTGCCAAGGCGACTCTGGTGGTCCCCTCATCCACAACAACGTTGTCGTCGGTGTATGCTCTTGGGGAAATGAATGTGCCCTTGCTTATTTCTCTGGTGTTAATGCTCGTGTATCACGATACACATCTTGGATTCAAGCTAATGCCTAAGAGTTTTATTAAATTAAAGTAAATAGCTTTCAAATTTGATTTATGATTAATTTATTCCCGTCGGAGAGCTAACTTTCCTCTTTACTTTAGATCTAGTGAGTATGTCTGAGGCTATCAGAGAGTGGTTTGTGGAAAAGTCTTTCGTTTAATTTTTTAAACAGGATTATTTTGGAGAGTATTTTGGGTACGATGGATTATTATCGAAGACAATATGTTCTTATTATATATTTAAACTTAAAACTTGTTTTGTTGAAAACATAGGTATCAATTAATTTTTTTATCGCTTCCTGTAATTATATCGGATTAAATTTGTCATTTCCACAAAATAATTGATGTTATGGTGATAAAATAAAGATATTTTTATTATCGGTGGTTGAAATCGATAACGCTCGCTGGAGAGGCGGTGATCACTGCTGTTAGGTAACAAAGAGACATTGTTTCTATGTTCGCGACCTAACGCCTGTAATTTGGTGAAGTAGTTTTATGGTGATAAATTACTAAACTAGTATAAAATGTTGAATGACACAAGACTGCTTGTGTCATTCAACATTTCAAAGTTTTTCCTATAAACTTAGATCACTCGCAGATTTGAATACATCCTTAAAGTACGATCAGACCCATTACTATGGGTCTACTGCTCTACTGAGCAGTAATGATTAATGTTGGATAAATGGCCAAATGGACAAATGGTCTGATTTTTCGAAATAACACAACATGGTATCAAAATATAATGATGAACAAACAATTTATTATAAAGTGAGTTTTATAAATCTTAAAGAACTGCTGTGTCCCTAAAAATACTTATCACTTAGCATTATTTTTCTTTCTAGCCAGCTATTTAAGACCAAATTGTGGTGTTAAATAACCTTTTTTTTAATAATTACACTATTACACGTAAAAATATTTTTCAAATTCTAATGGTGCTATTCGAGAAAAGTGCGTCCAAACAAACTTTAAAAATCTGATATCGAAGCGATTTTAATTTGAAGCGAAGATACAGTATATCGGATTAATACCATATCTACAATAACATTTGTATATATAAAGCCCAAACAATAGTATGGTTGTTAATAGATAGTTTCTCAAAGTTCCACAATGCGTTTGAGACTACTGCTGTTGGCCGTAGGCCTGGCTGTGGTAGCAGGTAGGAAAAAAGGAAAAGAAACACCTGTATTTTCAATTTCATAAATTGTATACTCTAACATACTGCCACAGATTTATTATACCAAATTAATCTTTTAGCTGCATTCACTATGAATGCATAATACAAAACCCGCTTTTATTGACTGTTTCATTTAAATCTTTTATTTTATATCAAGAAGTGTTTATTAGAATTTGTTATAACATAAAAAAATAAATTATCAAAATGAATAACGTAAATAATATTACTAAAACACATTAACTATACGCATGAAAAACTTTAAGCTTTTGGGGCGTAAAGTTTTCACAAATTAGATTCGTATTGCAAGATTATCTCTGCTGTTTGCGATAAGTCATGTTAATAGATAAATAGAGCTCATGGATTATCTTATTATTGTAGCTGACCCTAGGAATTCTCAAAGGATTGTTGGTGGATCTATTATTGCTATTTCGCAATATCCATTCAGTGCTGCGCTGCTGTATACTCGAGATGGCACAAGCTTCTTGCAAAATTGTGGCGGAACCATCTTGAACAACAGATCCGTTTTGTCTGCCGCTCATTGCTTCTTGTAAGTATTACGCATTAACAAAGGTCAGTAACGAATGTATATTTGATAATATCTTACATATCTATTGTAAAAGTTTCTTTATAGCACCTTTGGAAATGGCACAGTAGCACATCTGTGGCGCATTCGTGTTGGATCCACATACGCCAATAGCGGCGGTGTTGTCCATATGACAAGCCAAGTAATCATGCATCCCGATTACGATGATCAAACTGAGAATAATGATATTGCTATTCTGCGAGCTTTTCCCAATTTTGCGTACAACGACAACGTGCGCCCTGGAAGTATAGCCGGCCCTAATTACAATCTTGCTGACAACGAAGTTGTTTGGGCTATCGGATGGGGCGCTATTTCCGTAAGTATGAATTCATAACTAATTATACTTTAATTTCTTAATCAGATTGTTTAGTGTTTTTGATATGGTTAATTATGTAGCCACTTGTTAATTTATTGTTCATCTTTTTACTTAGCCCTTAGTATGTTTGTACTGATGTTAAAATTCTATAAAAATTAATGATATACTGACTTTCCTAAGTTGCGTTAGGCTTGTCAAGTAATATTATGTAAAATTTTAATTTAGTTTCATTAATATTAGGAGCCCCTGATATAGCTTTCCCTCGAATAAATAATATAAGATTTTGACTTTTACCTCCTTCTTTA
>JAABKM020000012.1:1617832-1642626 GCA_016277805.2 Papilio aristodemus | reverse complement strand
AATGTACCGAATTTGGAACTAACAAAAATAAAAGCGTTAATGCATATTGTCCCAAATCTGGAACAAATAGTTTTTATGAAATATTTTTTCCCCACATAGTTGAAATATTTTTTTATCATTTTTTCCGGGTCTTATTTTCGCTAATAAATTATATATATTTTTTTAGTGATTTAAAAAATCCATGCGGTAAAGGGTTAAAATATTATGTTGTCTAAATTCCATGTTTTATGAGTTAGTTAGATTTTTTATCTTCTATAGTTTTAGCAGTAAACAAGAACTATTAAATATATGATCATTTTGATCACAGTACAAGATGCATTGCCATCAATCATTATTGGTTTTTTTTTTATCTTCTGTACGATGTAATCATCCTACAATGTACGTCATCGTACACCTTACTAGACTAATATTTACAAAGATAAATGTTTCATTTGGTTGAATTATCGGCCAATCAACATAGAGATAATTTTTGAAGTTCTATTTGTTACACCAGGGTGACGTAGTTTTTATAGATCGTGCGAGATGTCACAGTCTTAACTTTTACGTTCTTCCTTTATCGGAAAGATTAGGATTAGAGCTTTGGGAATTTTTATGAGTTTAGTTTAAAGGAACTGGAATAACTGAACAGAAGTTACAATGTAAAATGTACGTATAGAAATTAAAACGATATCATTGAAGTGAATCATATTAAACGCATTGTTAATAATATCTATAAATTTAAATATGTTTATCGCTCACGCTTAAAGTAGATAAACTTTGTATTTTCCGCTAAGTAATTAGGGTAAACTAAAATTCTTCCGGTCACACGTTATGCTTCCCTTCTCATAGAACATGACTGTACTTAACTTATCTATGAAATTAATGAATAATTTATGAATTATCGATATGTGTCTTGACAATAATTATTGTTTTGTGTCGCTCTGCCACTGTTCAGTATACGAATACGACGTTTTTTACACTTAAACGATCGTCCAGGTGACAGATGGAACAGACTATGTTTTAAAACTTCAACGGGAACACTGATAGAGCGTTGTAACAAACGTTACGTCAATCAGAAAGATCGATTTAAGAATTGACGACGGCGTAGCATCTGTTATTGATCGGATCGTCAGTCCATCTTGTTAAAAGCATAATAATAAGTCATGATCCTGTAATGTTTTTTTTTAAAGTTCAACATTGTTTCGCAAAATGTTCTGCAAATGGGGTCGACCATAAAATTATTAGTTATATAATTTATTGAAAATTGAATACTATCTTAGTAATTATCTTAATGTTATCGGATTAAGGCCATATCTAAAATGAAGCCAATTCTTTTATATAAATAAGGTCTCAGAAAGGCTTGTAATCATTTGTTGCAAAGTCAAAGGAAGCCAGTTGTCTTTTTCAGCTCAACAATGTTCGTTAGCCTGGTGCTGTTGGCTTTAGGCCTGTCAGTTGTGACAGGTAAGAAATATTTCCGTCGATTAACTAGGTACTATCATATTAGTAGGTGAGCTAGGTATTAATTAGCTGTGAATATTATAGAATTACTTTCTATGCAAGAATATGGTTGCTCTTAATGCTTTAAGGGTAGACAAACAACAAAAATTGATAACAACTATGCTTAGTTGTTATCAATTTTTTTAACAGACGAAGGAAACGCAAATTTCGTAATTTATTTTAACATTGCAGCGGATCCACAAAGAATTGTAGGTGGATCGGAAACAACTATTGCACAGTATCCGTTTGGCGCTGCCATGCTGGTTACTTACGATGGTTCAACCTTTTGGCAAAATTGCGGTGGTACCATCTTAAACAACAGAGCTATTCTCTCTGCTGCTCATTGTTTCCAGTAAGTATAGGATACTGACAAATATTTGTTATGTTCTATTCATCTTTTTTTGTTCTTTGGTATTACTCTAATAATTTTGAGACAAAGTAGCAAAGGAAATAATCAAGTAACCTTTCCTTAATATATTAGATTTTTACATACGTTGTATATCTGAATAAAAATTCTGAATTTTCGTTACTATTTAATTTTTAAAATGCTTCTTTTGTCTTAAGTATTGCAACATTGTTACATGTTTCGTTAATTTTTAGTGGTCACGTAGCAAGCACATGGCGCATACGCGTCGGATCTACTTTCGCCAACAGCGGTGGTGTTGTTCACAACGTCAACAGTATCATCATGCATCCCAACTATAACGATCGCAACGAAGACAACGATATTGCTATCTTGAGATCCTCTTCCATCTTTGCATTTAACAACAACGTGCGCGCTGGAAGTATTGCCGGTTCTAATTACAACCTTGGTGACAACCAAGTTGTTTGGGCTATAGGATGGGGCGCTACTGCTGTAAGAATGAGTTAACATTTCAAAAAGTTTTTATGATTCTGTCAGAACCTGTAGACGAAAATTGTTAAGGGTGAACAGTATACAAAGCTTAGTAAACAGTGTTTTGTTTATAACATATTTACGCATGTGTAAGAGTCGATAACAAGCAATTATTTCTTATATGAATATAATGTTAACACCGATAGTATAGTAAATTTTATCTTCGTTAGGCTGTTTCTTGTCCAAGTCAATTCTGGAAAATGAATAAGTAGCAATCTCTATGTTTCTTTAATCTTGTAATTAGCAGTCGAGTCATGAACGTTGCTATTTTCTATAAAAAATATGATTGCATTGTTTTTTAACATTTTCTAATTGTAATTTTTTACTTTTTCCCCAGACTGGAGCACCAAGCGTTGAGCATTTGCGTCACGTTCAAATCTGGACTATCAACCAGAACACGTGTAGACAACGTTACGCTGCTAGGGGCTTGACCATCACCGACAACATGTTGTGCTCGGGATGGCTCGATGTCGGCGGCCGCGACCAGTGCCAACGCGACTCCGGTGGCCCCCTCATCCACAACAACGTTGTCGTCGGTGTATGCTCTTGGGGTATGGGATGTGGCGACCCTCAATTCCCTGGTGTTAACGCGCGTGTATCACGCTACACCTCTTGGATCCAGGCTAATGCCTAAAATGAATTTATGTATCTCAAACCACGATTATGTTCTAAATATATTACTACACTACTAATGGTGATGATTATTTAAAAGATTATTTTAACCGCCGTAGTCTATCTAAAGGGGCAAGATTAATGGCAACTCGACAGAAATGAAAAAAAAAAAAACATTTACTCTTAACTTTTTACTCACTCGAGCATTCGTGGAATGTGGAATGTGTTTATGGCTATTTAAAAATATATAATAAAGAGTCACTTGGACATACTCATGCCCGTTGGATATTAAGTACGCGAAAGTTTTGTATTTTTATACAGACGGTTGAGTTTAACTTTTTAGACATACTGACCAATAATCTATCAATAATTTGCTATGACCTTTTTATTGTCATTTGGACTACATCAACATGTGTATCTAAGACTAATACTATTGAGATGATCCTTGATAGGAAGGAGTGGAAGAACGTCTTTTGCCGACCCCGCCTAAAGAGTGCAGGTTGATGATATGAATTTAAAATGATGATGGATTAAAAAAAATATTGTGAAATTACGAAAGAGACGGGTCTGGTCTACTAGTTGCGAAAACTTTGCCCCTAAAAGAGTTAAAATAAAGATATTGTCCACTAACCTACATAATAATAAATTTTTATTACATAGAATCTTTCCTGAAATTCCGATAATTTTAATCGTATTTCTGTATAAACCTATTTAAATTATCGGTCTGCTTCACTGCGTCCTACACTTTCAAAACACTTTAGAAGCTATCAGTAATTGAAAATTCGACAACATCAACATATTTTATTTAGCAATTTTATAAAAAATTTCATATTTTGTAAGTAAAACGCGTCAAGCTGTCATGTTAACTCGAATGACGTCACGCGGTGCAAAACATGTACTTATTTCGACACACAGTTTTTAAAAGTTCAAATATACATAATGTAAAAGGGTACTATTTATTACAAATACTGTATAGTATCAATACAATATAAAGATCACAGAAACTGTTTTTTAAGATTGAGTGTTTGGTTTAATTTTTATACTAATTTTATAATATGATTTAATTTGCAACTGATTTGACGTCATTCATAAAGTTCATCATCTATTAAAGAAAAATCACTATTAAATTCAGCATTGAAAAGTATTCAATTATTTTAATCGTATAAATTTAAGTATAAAAAAACAATTTTACATAACGTATTTACAATAAAAATAGTCCTCTCTTTATTTTTGTGTATTTATAAAAAGTATTAATATTTCGGAATTCTGCACAACAAAATTTGTTGTTACTTGCGAAAAACGAACACAAATGGCTATCAATGGAAATATCATTATTTAAGTAGGCAGTATCACAGTTTATTTCTCAAAATATACATGATTTATTTAATATTTCAATGAAATCCATTTTCTACATTTTTAGACTAAACTATTATGTAAAGTAAAATCTGTCAATATTTTTCATGCCATCAACTACCCAATTCCAGATTTATCAATTAGGTTAGAAAATAATAAAAAAAATAATACATACTAGAGAACAAGCTTTTAATTTTAATTTTGAATGGTATACACCGTAGAAGACGCTTTACACTCTTTAAAACTGCATAAAAAAAATTCAAATCGTAAAATGACAAGTCTTGACTTAGAATAGCGAAAGCAAATTTTTTCTGTAACTATGTTGAAATATCAATATCAAGTACTTGCATGCTGATCCTTTAAAATTAAACACTGACTAGACTATTTCGCAATACGTCATATTTGTTAAATCAATGGAAAATTCTATTTAACTCTACATTATAAAAATCATAAATTTTATTTTTTTTTGTGTATTTTCATATATTTATTTGCAAATAATATTAAAATACACATTAATAAGAAAAAAAAAATCACCTACAATAAAGGCGTTCAGTCGCCACATTAGTGTACTACACGTGAGCACGACAAAAATATATTGGAATAAAAAAATCATTCACAGTGTGTTTGAATTTTATCTTAATCATTTTGTAAATATATCTTAAACCTGAGCTGATCCCGTAATTAATTGATACTGATTAATACCGTATCAACGATGTCAGTTGTATAAATATGAAATATAAGCAGTCATTTGGTACAGAGCGTCTCAGAGTTTCATGATGCGTGTTAGTCTTGTGCTGTTGGCCGTAGGCCTGGCTGTGGTAACAGGTAATAAAAATTTGTATTTGCTATTTCCTTTTTCATACTTCCCAATCACTTTAGTATATAAAGGGAGACACATGGTTCGAATCCCGGTTTGTGCAAAATGATATTGGATTTTTACAAGCTTTGGAAGATTTGTATCCGACATGGCTCGTAAAAATTTCTTTTCATTTACTCCGGCTTGAAGGACCACAATTGAAAATCCCTAATATTGTAAAATAAAACAAAAAAATAATTGATTTCGGCTTATTATTGGAATGGATAATAAAAAGAACTAAAAAACAGTTAACTAAATAATTGGAGATTGAGTATTTAAAAAAAATTCAAGATTAATCTTTGATACGTATAAGTACCAAAAGAAACGGGGCTCATTATTTGTTTTATCTTTACAGCTGTCCCCAGAAATCCTCAAAGAATTGTTGGTGGATCGACCACTACTATCTCAAATTATCCGTTTGCCGCTTCTTTGCTGTATTCTTGGGGTGGTACAACCTTTTGGCAAGCATGCGGTGGATCCATCTTAAATAATAGAGCTATTCTTTCTGCTGCTCATTGTTTCGTGTAAGTATAAAATTCCGACAAAAATCTTTATAAAATACGTATTAATTAAAAAAAATATTTTGCTATTGTCTATCAATTTTCCTAATTGCAGCGGTGACTCAGCGGGCATGTGGCGAATCCGTGTCGGATCTACCAACGCCAATAGCGGCGGCGTCGTCCACAACACTAACCAAATCATAATGCATCCTAATTACAACAATTTTAACTACGACAACGATATCGCTATCCTGCGAGCTGCTTCCAACTTCGCGTTCAACAACGACGTGCGGGCTGCCAGTATTGCCGGCTCCAACTACAACCTTGCTGACAATCAACCTGTATGGGCTATCGGATGGGGCGCTACTGCTGTAAGTATTATATAATATAAATGAAAAGTATTTTATGTACCCTTAGGATAGTTTGGGACTTAACTTTAAATAAAGGATAAAGCGTAAAAAATACATTCTGTAAAACACCTACTTCTAGTGTCAAGTTCCTCAAGATGTAAATTTTATATAACACTTCATATATTTTTTTTTACTAAGAGTACCTTGGCTCTGTCAAAACCATTATCTAGAAAATTTTTAGTTTAGTTAGTAAATTTTTCTCAATGTCAATTTTTCCTCATTTTAGAAAATTATACACACAATAGGATAACCTTTTACCTTCATTATTCATTTTAATAAAATATGTACTTTTTTAATAGTACAAGGGATCGAGCTCTGAGCAACTGCGACACGTTCAAGTCTGGACTGTCAACCAGAACACGTGCGCACAACGTTACGCTACCAGAGGATCTACTGTCACCAACAACATGTTGTGCTCGGGATGGCTCGATGTCGGCGGCCGCGACCAGTGCCAAGGCGACTCCGGTGGCCCCCTCATCCACAACAACGTTGTCGTCGGTGTATGCTCTTGGGGTCATGAATGTGCTCTCGCATTCTTCCCTGGTGTTAATGCTCGTGTATCACGCTATACCTCCTGGATCCAGTCCAATGCCTAATTTAATTACACGTCAATAAATTGTTAATAAATTCAAAAATCTTTTAATTAATTCAATATGTATATTCAGTTTTAAATAACTGATTCTAACATTAGTTTTCTTGGGTGGATGGAATCGGATATTACGTTTACAGAAAATTTCTCTCTTTGTGCCACTGAAATATGAATATTTAATGGCAATATGATAATATTCGAGGCTTTATCAAAATGTCTGATCATATGCTACTGCGAGAACAAAGTTATGGAACGGTTATGACACTACAATCTTTAGTTATCTTTAGTTCTATTTTCGATTGGCATTTTATAAATCATTTTCTTGCAGATGAAAAATGTAAAATGTTGACATTAATACGGATATTCTAAATTTTAGTAAAAAAAAAAACATTCAGATTTTTTTATGTACTACAAATGTGACCACTGGAAGTGTATCTAAACAATTTGGATGAAAATTGTTATTTCATAAATAAAAATGAATCCCGTAATTTTTATAAGATTTCTGTCAGCTGTTCTAAATATGTCTTCGAAGAGTCTAGATCAAAAAATCGTTCTCACTGTATCACAATAATAATATAAATGTAACTTTGACAGGAAATGCTGACAGGAAATATTTTAATTAATTTTATCTAATTAAATCGTTTATCTACGTTTATCATAATGAAATTGGTTTTTCCCAATATTTCGTAAAAATCCATTGTTTTTCAGGTTATAGATAGATTAAGAACAATAATTTATCTATTTCCTGTAATATATCTTTATTGATTGGAAACTTATAAGTACTTTGTATATTATTGATTTCATACTTTGTTTTTTATTATGAAACTTCTTGAAAATGTTTAGTTGAAAAAAAAAAACATTTACATTGGTAGATCAAACATGAATCGGTACAGCTATTAAAAAAAGAATCAGTCGTTTACAATATACTAACATATCAATCACTTCTAAGTTAAACAGAAGAACATTTTGTTATAAGTTCTTATGTTTGGTTTGTTTGAAAAACGAAAAACAGATTTTTAGAGCGAAATTAAAAAATATGACTGACGAATCAAGTACTATTTCGAAAAGACTTACACAAGGTGGTATTTTTTATAACATAGCACTTCATAAATTACGAAAGTCAAAAATCTGTTACAAGTTTCATGTATATTATTTTGCAATTTATTACGTACTGGCCTTCGGTTTCAAAAGAAATGCAGTTTAGTTTTACGAATTAATATTACTAATTTCATATCTTGTATATATAACATGTATTGTATATCTATACATTGTATAGCAAATATTGCTGTCTGTCTGTTTCTCCGCTGTCTCCATCCAATCACGTAACGGATTTAAAAACGATATTGAGCTTCACACTGATAACTTATTCGGGAAGCTTAATTAGTACGATATTTTTGAATTAAATAGCATATAGAATATCAAATAAGGACAATAATCATGTACTTAACATGTATCTTTATAGAAAGATTAAATAAAATCCGTTGATAAATAATCTATGTGTAGCAGTATCAAATTTTCGAATTAGTTGCATATCCAATCTTTTGACAGTAATTTTGTTAGCAAAAAGATTTTCAATTGCAAGATTTTATCAAAGTGATAGTTTCATTTTAAAAAATAATTGTTTTACTAAAAATCGTTTTTTGTATAATATTTGTACAATTTCAAAAACCTATTTTGATAGAAAAATAACTATATTTTTTCCTAAAAAAACTAACATAGTCGACGGCATTCGAAATCCTATTAACAAATCTGTGGTGTTAGTTCTTTGAGATTATAACCATGTACTAAAAATAGCCGACGCATTTGTTAATTTCGTTTTTTGTAAAACGCCTAAAAAGCGGTAATAGCAAAAAAGCATTTATGACACAAAACTTACTTTGCTATAATTAATTTGAAGTATATTGAGACAAATAATAGACCGTTTCAGTTGATTTGTAATGGTCGGCGTATAAAACTAGCTCTACTTTTACTTTTTCATATAGTATACAAATTTAAGCTTGATCTTTTCTGAATTTCAAATGTTAGGTTAAAAAAAAACTTTGTACTCATCAAGATTCGATGACAATATATTTATTAATTCAATTCTGAATAGCATCATGTGTGAAGGCGATTATTAAATTACTGATATAGATATTGCGGATCGATCTTATAGTCGAGCCAGTAAAGAATTGCTTTTTTTTAGAAGGAGCAAATACTAAGATTATGATAAAATACACTGAAAATATATTCCAACCGAAATTTAGACCAATTCCAAAATTTACTTTATTTTGTTTAATTTTAAACTTTTGTTTAAAATCTGTTTATGACCAGACCAGTCCATATGACCGGACAGCTGCAAACACTTTGCTAAGTGCGAGTGTTGCGAATGGTCTCTTACATTACTAATTGTTATAATTAATAATTAATTTTTGTTGCTATAACTTTTAACTCGAACAACAGTTATCATGTGTTATCTATAATGCATGCTTATCTTAAGATTATGTGAAGAAAAGGATTATTTGTTTCTATAAAAGTTGGAGTGTAGATGATCCTGACAGCAGTATCTGTGTAAAATGCGGGCCCTGTCTCTAGTCATTCTTTTTGCCGTTGGCATCGCGGCCGTTGCAGGTACTCTATTTAATTGATTTTGGGTTATGTCAGACATGTGTGTTTGGGTATGCGAAATGTGATTTTCTTTATTTATGTGTTAAGTTGAAATTAAAAGTATTATTTATATTATCTTTATCTTATTTTTTTAAAGTGATGAGAGCTATATTCTGGTGCCTTTGGTCTGATATTTTGTGTAGAACTTAAAGGTCTATCAGCAGTTCATTAAACCAGTTGGTCCCACTGCAGTTTAGATTTCTGAATCAATGTAGCAAAGAGTCTGTAATTTTACTAATTACAATACATAAGAACAATTTTTAATTGCACAGGCCGCAAGGAATTCAATCAAATCGTGGGTGGAGTGGAAACTGCGATTGAAAACCATCCATACACCGCAGCGCTCTTGTACACCGCGGACTTGACCTCCTACACGCAAACTTGTGTCGGTGCTGTCCTTAACAGCAGAGCCGTATTGTCCGCGGCGCATTGTTTCCAGTGAGGTTTTTTTTTGTTTGCATTGTATATTTTTTCACTTCTAGTGACCTTTATCTAGATTAAATCTAAGGATCTATTCTATTCTAATTCAATCAACTGGAAGTTAATTCCAGCAAGTAGTTAACTACACCGCTGGCACAGTGACTAAAAGTTGTCTTGGCTCTCGACACAAAAGAGCCTGTCTACGGCTTTGAGCTTGCGTATTTCAAGTTATAATCCTGTCATATTCTCAGCCGGCGGCCCATCCAACATTGTATCTAGACGTTGGCTTTAGTTATAAAAAATGTTCTAAAATTATACAATCGTTTTGCAGAGGTGATGCTACTTATACATGGAGGATTCGTGTGGGCTCTAACTTCGCCAACAGCGGTGGCTCCGTCTTTATTACATTCAACATTATTAGCCATCCCGATTACAACCCATTCTACTCTTACAACGATGTAGCCCTGATGCACTCTGCTTCAGCCTTCACCTTCAGCGACAGTGTCCGACCTGCTAGCATTGCCGGACCTAACTACAATGTTGGAGACAATCAACCATTAGTGGCTGTCGGATGGGGTAAAAGCTCAGTAAGTCATTCTTAATGCTCGTAATATATGTATGTTTAATTTCTTATATATGATACTCTTAAAGTAGATAATAACTAAAGCATTTACTAAATTGAATCAAATTCTTCATGTAACAATACTCTTGTAACTTTTTTTTTTATTTTTTTTCACCTTAAGCGGTTTTAATTCAGGCTTGCATAAATAAAAGATATATCAATCTATTGCTCAATTTGTGGAACATAATTTTGGATAATTTCCGATTGAATTAACTGGAAGAAAAACATCCTTATTCGCACTGGTCGGAATGCTATATTTTATGTGAGCTTTTATAATTTTTTCAGGCTAACGCGACCGTTTCTGAAAGATTGAGGCAAATTCAAGTGAACCACATTAACTTGGATACATGCAAAAACATCTACGTCATACTTTCGATGTACCCGACTACCGATATGTTATGCTCTGGCTGGCTAGATACGTACCGCGGTAAGGAGTGCCAGGGCGAGGCTGGCGGTCCTCTTCTGCACAATAATGTTATCGTCGGCGTCACCTCATGGGGCCAGCAATGCGTTCTCAATCATTACCCCGGTATCAGTACTCGTATTTCTAGCTACACATCATGGATTCAAGCAAATGCCTAATTTAAATAAATATAATAGCTAAATAAATTCATTTTAAAACATAACTTGTCTTTTTTCGATATCTTTTTTTCATTAATATCAAATACTCTGTCAGGTACTTTTGAGTAAGTAAATACTGCGATGGTCATCTCTCATAAACGATTGAAAGGTTTTAGAAAATTACCAATCTAATGACGGTGAGAGCAATATGGGTAATCAAATTTTCGTACTCTAAAATGATGAGTAGCCATGTCACAATAGCTTAGAAGAAAATCTTGCTTATTTTCTCGTATAATAAAAAAAATAGTTTTAAAAATTATACACTGTACCTCTAACGTTACAAACGGTAACAAACAAACGTACGGTTAGCTGATTTTTAAAGCTTTCACTGTTGCTTAATAATGTACCATATTATGATAACGAGCACCTGTGTTTTTGGTCCCTAATATCAGTTGCTGCGCTGGCTAATCTGATGGTCGGTTTTCATGATCGGTAAGATATGAGTTTATCACCCATATTATACAACTGTATAACATTCCATTTGTTTTATCTTAATAACGTTATCTTATTATATAATTGCTACACGAGCTTCACTTTGCATTGTCATTCAAATGACGAAAACGATGCATTTTCTTCCAGCGTTATCTTACAAAGGATCTAGGTTCCAGAAAGATTTCGAATTGTTGTCAATGAATGATAAATTCCATTCCAGATGGATTTCCATCTGGAATAGATTATCATTTTATCATATATAAGAATAATGATTCCATTTAGCTGAAATTTTAAAATGGATGTATGGTGGGTCGAGTATAGATAAAGTTAAGAATCATTACATTAAAGATAGTTTGAAAGTTGCGCCAGAGACAGAAATAGAGGAACAAGATCAGATTTGTAGGACCATTATTATGCTAAGGGACGAAGTGTGTATAAAGAAGAATGTAATAAAATTAAACGTGCATACAGGGCCAGAGGAAGACGGACGAAAGCGGATGGATTGTGTAAAACACGATATGAGTAAAAAGGAAAAATTTGATAGATGGATATGAAGGAAAAGTACGTACTATACCGACAACTGTATGTTCTGTGAGAAAAAAGCAAGAAGATTATACAAAAATTGCTTACTTTCCACAACAGGATATGTGTTGTATTAATTTGTAAACAAGCAATCAGACTATATTTGTAACGATAACTTGCCCTTAATGGAACTATTTTGGTTTTGTGAGTCTAAAGAAAAGAAAATATACATACATTATTTTGTAAATTTACTTTAATGATAATTCTATTGTCAAAGCTTGTATTAGATTTACAGTTCACACAATACTGGTTTAATCATACAATAATTATTAAAACCGTAACGATTGTATGATTAAATCCGGTCTGGTCGGAATCTTGGATTATTAGCGTTTATATATTTTTTAATTGTTAATAATATGATTGTCGTTAGCGATGTAGATCTAAATAATAATAAAGAAGGATTAATTTCCATAACTTAAACTTTATTACCGATTTGTTTACACAATGTTGCAAGTTATAATATCATTAATTATAATTTTTTTTAACTTTTTTCGGTTACGACATAACTTTTTGTGAAGTAACCGCTCAATATTCAGTATATTGTGGGAATCCACAACGTTCAGCAGTGAAAGTTTAACATTTACTAATAATGTATGTAAAACGAATAACTTGAATCTGAGATTATTATGGCATATATAAAATGTATCGCATGAGGTAAATAATACACGTTTTGGTAGCACCGTCATCTAGCCTTATCTCCGTTTAAGGTACTTCTAGAAATAATTCCAATAATAAGTAGTTATAACCTCTTGAAATTTTATCTATAAGTACAAATGCAATTAATATAAATTGTTCGCTAAAAACAAAAGCCATTACAATTCTTCAGATATTATGATCAATTAGGTAACAATGCGTTCGTTTTGTGGTATATTTTTTCTGATCATAGGCCTTACCGCAGTTTGGGGTAAGTACTTTTGTTTTGTTTGTTTCATTCAAAAATGTTCAAAGAATTATGTAAATGTTTTTATTTTTTTTTAATATAAATGGAATATATAAAAAAGATACCCTTTTATATTTTTTCGTCTTTAAATTAAAGTTGACATGGGTTAAGAAGATTCTAGAATGAAACTAATACGTAAAATTACGCATTGTAAATACGACTCCAAGAGGTTGGAATCTTAGAGTTGTTTAAACTGTTAGGAACCTATAAGTATGCATTAGAAATATCAGTAAGATAACAAATTACTGAATAAATAGAATTGTTTTTATTTAGAAAACTAAAATAATTGCATAATGCAATATATACTACAAAGTCAATAATATTGATATTTTCTACCATTTTTCAGCTTTTCCTGGAAGGCAACAAAGGATTATAGGTGGTTCAATAACCACTATAGATAGATACCCTTTCGCTGCATCTCTATTGTTTTCTTGGAACTTACAAAATTATCTGCAGTCATGTGGCGGCACTATTATTACTAACCGGGCAGTACTTTCCGCGGCTCATTGTTTCTAGTAAGTTGATTTTTTTAATATACAGAATTTTTTTAATACATTAGTATATTTCGGCTAGTTTGGAAATGATACTAATGATTCGGGTCAAATTTTGTATTTAAATACGGTTTTTAATAAGTTTCTGTATGTAGGCAAAATCTTTCTTGTTAGTACCTACGAAATGTTTATAAGACAATTGTAGCTACACACAACGCTATTCAGGAAAAATACGATCTCATCATCAAATAATAAGAGAGCTAACCTGGATTCTAATTTAATAATTTGTAGGATAGAAGATTCATAGGCTTACAGAAAGCGCAATAGGTAACAGCCGTGTTGTTTTATATTTTGGTTCCATCCATTGGAATTTGTCATGGTAATATATTTAAGGAAGTTCCTCCTTCAGTAAAGAAAAGAAATTATTACGTCACCAGCTAAGTATTTCTAGAAAACATTTTTTTTTCAGTGGCGACTCAGCTGTAAGGTGGCGTATCCGTGTCGGGTCGTCATGGGCCAACGCAGGAGGCGCAGTGCACAACACCGCTCAGATCATCATTCATCCCAAATTTGATTACGATCGTTTCGACAGTGACATAGCCATATTACGTGTGGCTACGCCCTTCGTTTATAGCAACAGGGTCCGAGCTGGTAGCATCGCCGGCGCCAACTACAATCTCGCAGACAACGAAGCTGTTTGGGCAATAGGATGGGGCGTTACAGCGGTAAGTATTTTTTTAATGTAATAAATAGAATTGATTCCGGATTCTTAATGTTTCTTACACTACCAGTTGAAGTTCACAATTATGTATCACTAAGATAATGTATCATAAATTAAGTCTATGTCATAAGTAAAAATAATTTTATACGTATATTCAGGGAACTTTACTCCTGCATGTGCTTAATGCACATTAACATATTAATAAGCAGATAAACATTCGTTTTCATTATTTTTGTTTAAGACATATAAAATTAGACTACATATTTTTAGATAAATGGCACCGGTTCAGAACAACTGCGTCACGTTCAAATCTGGTCTATCAACCAGAATGTTTGCAAGAGTCGCTATAACGAATTGAAGCAGCAAGTAACCGACAACATGTTGTGTTCTGGTTGGATTAATGTTGGCAGTCGTGACCAGTGCCAGGGTGACTCTGGTGGCCCTCTCCTTCATAACAACGTCGTTGTTGGCGTCTGCTCGTGGGGAGAGAAGTGCGCCCTCGCCCGCTACCCCGGCGTTAACACACGAGTTTCCCGCTTCACTTCTTGGATTCAAGCTAATGCTTAATATATTGATATGAAATATAATAAACTACTTAATAATGACATACTTGTTTTTGTTTATGTCATTTAATATTTTGTTGAATTGAAAAGTAGGAATTTTTTGATCGTTGGTAGGATCACAGAGTTCAAACAAATGAATTGTTCAGCTGTATTATGAGTATAGATTTGTGTGTATAATTCAAATAAGATTAGTTGTGGCATTTAATCATTACCGGTTATGTTATATCATATAAATTTTGATAAGAAATAAGTTGCTAGAAACGTATAATTTTCTATCTACATAATTTTTAGTCAGCTGTCGGCAATACCTGTATTAAATAGCTGAGAACTTTAGTACAACCTCCGTATACATCTTCAGTTTATAAGTACCTGAAATAGAAGAGTTAAAAATTAAATTACTGTATTCGATAATGACATTTGATGATTTTGAGTGAAAATTACCAAGCAAGTTAGACAAAGAATAAAACGTTTACTAAGAATAACGTAGGAAAGTTCTTGATAATATTTTATATACAATCTAAGATAATATTTTGAAGTATCAGTATTAGCTGTAAATAGAAAAATAATAGCGCTCCATACTAGTAGCGATACGCTATATGCATAATTACGATGTTGTACCGACTATCTACTGATTGGAAATTTTAAAATTAGAAATAGATGGAAGCTACTAGATTATTTGCTACGATATAATCTTCCAAGACATAATTTACGATAGCATTAACACCTCTTAGCGATAAATTAATCAGACAGTAAAATTATTCAATATCAAATTACGTTTTATTGACACTTTTATGGACGAAAGCAAGAAATTCAATTAAACTCGACTGAATTCAATCTGAAAAAAAAAGTCAGAGTTGCAGACTGATGTCAGATTTAAATAAGAAAGTAAAAGTGATGATGCGCAAAGGATAGGTATGCTAAGCATGATGATATAAATTACTTCTACCCTGCCTTTTCTTAACTGCCTCGGTGGCTCAGTGGTTTACGTATACGGTACGGGTCCAATGCTGGGGTCTTGGGTTCGCTTCCCGGGTCGGGAAAATGATATTGTTTTTTCGCAACTTTATATCAACCCAGAGTTTGGAATTTGTTCCCGATATGGCGTTAGGCTCGTCACGTATCACATTATGGGACGGAAAAACATATGGCGAAATGTGGGTGCACTAGGTACACCTCTGCCTACCCCTTCGGGAAATACAGACATGAGATATGTTTTTTTTTACTTCTACCCGATTTTGCGAGGCTGGTATCATATTCAAATGTATTACGTGGCTCTTTATGTTTTATTGTGAAGAATTAATTTCATATAAGCAAATACTTTTCTCGTATGACATATTTATGTTTAAGAAAATACTAGATATTATTATTATTACACAAAAGTTTTTTTTACAATATTTCCTTTCTTATGTGGAAGTCATTTATAACTGTGAAACTGAGTTGTCTACATAAAATTATACATGTACATATTCGTATTTTGGTGATTTATTCTTAATTCTTACGACTTAGTTACGACAAAGTGATCGATTTATAGGATTAATAAAAGTTTATATAGAATATTTATAGTATTTATCGTAAAACTAATTTTATTATAACACTAAATAATAATCGACAACCGACTTGAGAGATAAGAGATAACAACCTCGTCTTCATGTTACGATAACTGAGCAGTTAATGAGTGGATGCGTAAGCGCACTAACAGGTCGACTGATTCAAACAAAATTTCAATGTCGGGTTAAAATGTTTAATTAATTTGTTCTAGCACTATATTTTGAGAATAACACACATATATTTTAATTTTATTTTTTCATGTGATCATTAATAAATAATCTGTCTTGATCTGTCTGAATCTCTGTCTTTACAAAACATTTACTAAGTTATGACCACTAAAAATATGTCTCTCGATGAATAGAAAAATGTTTGTCCGTTACATTTAAATTCTAAATAGACTGTATCGTCCTTGTTCTTGTATATACGATATCAAAGCTTATACTTCTTCATTTTTCATTATAATTATGAAACAAAAAAAAAGAGAAATATATGTAAATAAATTATCTATTTAAAAGCGATTCAACTTAAATAGGGGGGGAAACTTAAATAGGGGGCCTTGAAAACAGCCCTGACCGTACCTTACATCGTGCTATAAAATTATCTTCAATGTCGAAACACACACGTACCGTAGCAAGTTCAAGTGAAAATCGATCCAGGTGCTCGGTCGCGTTCGCCGCCGCTCGGCTGCGGCCGCTCCCCAATGCTAGCATTACATAGAACTACAGTTGTAACAATTCAATCAATCTTATTACATTTAGACTGTGAACAATTGCATACGTGAAATTAAAACTCTTTAACCTGTAGGACGTACATAAGACATATTGAACGAAAGATAAATTCCAAACTGAATCGAGGTCGTACCTTGTTTAAAAAAATAGACATTTATGGCGTAGTATTTCCCTACATTTGACATGTAATCTAATTGTAAATATTCTGATTTTTATACTTTTGTAAAGCTCCTAGGTCCGCTTTTCATATCATGGTACGTCATTAAAGTGCGCAGGGATTCATGAGAATATTTCTTTCGTAACAGATAACAATTTTCACCTTAGATATATTGTGAAACGTTGATTAGTTAAAAATTACGTATTTTTATAAACCTGATATATTTTTAGAAATTATATCAATGGATTTATTTTTATTTCAAATGTTCGGTTTGCGTTTCAGAAACTTTGAATAATTAAGTAATTCGTGTGAGTGTCGTTCAATCGTCGCGTCATCATCAAGGTTCCGCCCTTGCTCCGCTGGTTATTTTTACCGTAACATGTCCGACCTTCCCGCAACGTTATTAAATATAAAATCGATTTTTACTCCATACATCGGTAAAATGTTCAAATACTTTTTAGTAATTAATCTAAATTATCGTATCAAAAGAAAACCTAAAATAAATGAACAAAGTGAACACTGACCTTTTATGCAAAAATTCATAAAATGAAAATACAACTTTTACTTACTCTTATAACATTAGCTACCCACATTATAAAATATATATAGTTTGAAATAACTATAGAATAATGTGTGGAGTAGAACAATGTAGGCACAAAGGAATTTAAGCATATATACACTTTGACGTACCCTTAAAATTAGATACGTGCTGGATGAAGAATTTCACTGTAAATAATTTGCGGAGTTCGGTCAACTCATTTAAATTTCATGCCAACATTACAAAGTGAAAGCGACGTAGCGACTACATACAAGCTTTTCGCTACGTGATTATTGTTTTAAAAATTCCTACCACTCCGTGCGTGCTACGTATGACAATTTCATGTTTAGCTTTCTTTTTTAATATGTTATTATTTTTTAATTTTCACAAATGCTAGAAGCTTTTTAGTTAAGGCTTTATTACTTTTGTTAATAATTTTAGGTTCACGTAGACCCAAAACACTTACTTTAAATGTATGAAAATGATATGTAAATATCCTATAATATGTAGGTTGGCTTTGACTCTGAACGAACAATTTTATTAATCAAGTTCCGAATAATTCATGGAATAACGTCATTGCCTAATTCGATTATGCATCAGTAAATTGCAAAGCAAATTGGTTGCCAGTTATATATTTAGCATTATAGTATTAATAATATTTGAAACTGACGGGTAATTTTGGCTACTTCTTATAAAAAATGATTGTGTCATCTATAACATAGAAACGACCAATTTGTTATAATATCTGATATTCTTACGAGTAGAAAGATTTTCATCTAAAAATTTCTGTCGCAACTAATTTTCTTTGATAAAGAACACCGCTCTACTTTTTGGTGTAATATTTTACGTTGACGTGATTAAGTGCTTCGCAATTTTTTGGACGTCCCAAAAAAGGTTATTAAAATGTATATAATATTGGTTTAATTAATTTAACGTTGAGTATTAGTATTATTTCTTGTTCAATTCTATACTAGATAAACTTAACACATTAAAAATTCTTCTATCGCTATAAAGTTCTTCTATTAGCGAGTAACACACGCTTTACAATATTTTAACTATCTAATAAGATTAAGGAAGAATTAAATATTATTTGTTGCATAAACTAATAATGATATTTTTGTTTTTAATGGGAAATCACTCAAACTATTAAACCGAAATGTTGTTTATTTAAAAAGCTAGAATAAGAATTATAGTAATATTATTAAAAAAAACTCAAAATGTTATTTAAGGATAAAAATAAAAAAACATTTATTTATCTTTACTTGGCTATGTATATATCTCTACCTAGTCAAGGTGCCCAGGCAGCAGTGAAATAATTTTTTAGTGTAAAAATAAAGATTCAATATTATTATTATTATTATTTACTAGTTAAAAACATTTACGAAGCTAAAGGATTTTCCTTATAATACTTATTTAAAAACTTATAAAAAATTACTTCAACCGCATTGTAAATATAGCTATTAGACTGTAATCGCTTTCTATGAAATGCATGTTCAAATTACATTATACTATTCCATTGTTGTAGATGTCGCGGTCGTATTATTGCGGTCGTTCTAGGAATATTATTTCCGTAATTTGGGGTTAGCTTGCAATTAATTCTAACAATAAAATACTTTCTACTCGTATAAAACACAACTTATCACTACGTATATTATTACATTTTAGTTATTACACAAATATGTATTGTGTCATTATATGGAATTATCCTTATTCTATTGATCCCTTCCTATGTCTTCTAAAGGTAGGCAACGAATCTGCGACTCTTTTAGATCTTTCAGGTGTCTATGGGCATCGGTCACAGTTAGGTGTACTGCTTGCGAGTTTGCTACCTTCTAGTAAAAAAAAAATTAATAATTCATTTTGCTATATATTTTTGTAAACGGTAACTTTACTCTTAAATCTTAAAACTTAGCTTCATATAAATTTTTTAACATAACTCCTTTAGCGTGCCTCTTCTATGGTTTTCTGGAAGTAATTAATTTAGCAATAAGATATTCAATTGCTCTATCATGTCTTCACTATTTTTGTTATATTTATGACTATGTTAATTGCGATGTGCAATAAAGTATCAATACATACAATGACACGCAATGAGTCCATCGCGATCTATCTGATCAAGCCAACCAAGTATTATTTGAGTAGTTTACAAAATTGTACGAACGCGATTTGCGCTTGGGATTGTCCAGACAAGGTGTGACCATCCTATGCGCCTAACGCTTTTCTATTATTCTTATATATTCAACAAACTAGCAGTAATAACTATGGTCATACAGGGTTCTTTATTCAATAAAATATAGGACTAATAAAATCTTCTCTTTTTCTATTCTCAGAGAGAGAGAGAGAGAAAGAGAAAGAGAGAGAGAAAGAGAGAGAGAGAGAGAGAGAGAGAGAGAGAGAGAGAGAGAGAGAGAGAGAGAGAGAGAGAGAGCTTATTCTTTTTTCAAGAGACAAATCTGAATTGTACCTTGTGATATACTGCTGTAACCGTCCGGAGTCATCAGAGGAGAGTCCGCGTCGTTGAACATCTTCACGCCACACAAACACACGCACACATAAACACAACAGTTGTATTAACACTTACATTGTACAATTTTTGTTCGTTATAAAGAAAATTATATTTAAATTAATTTTGAATTGTAAAAACACTTTTTTACAATTTTAAACTCGTATATGTATGCTTAGAAAGAATATTTTTAAGGGATTTTTAGAACATGTTTACTATTTTTAATGCAGAGGAGAGAAGCGATCTGTTTCTCTATACATTGGTATTATGTACCATGAAGACAGAATTAAATGGTAATTGTTGTTCAGGTCTTTATAGAGGTCCTACTTTACTTGAACTAATTCGGAATCTTTTGCCAATTATCTAGGTGGATTATCTAGGTGTACTTGCTGTGCCAAATGAAAATCCGTAGTCTCCGCCTACCTCTCGGGATTATGGGCGTGAGCGTTTTTCTTAATAATTTACATTTAACGATTAATATATCACTTCTTAAATAGCAAAAAAATAATATGAATTCTTAATCAAAGGAAATCATTTACTTATAAGCAAATGAATTATAAATGTCACCTTGTCCGCTCTAAATAATAATTTTGGTAGCAAACATAGCCTAAAACAATTTTCAAATAACATGAAAAATGTAGAGAAAATATTCGCGCTCTTGTTTAAATAACCGGTGGTAAGAAAACGCAGCCCTCGTTGAGTTTTAACATGAATTTACTGATTCTCACCCAAGATAGAACTTTGCTTACTTTTTTAAGACTACTTTAATATATGGTTTAAAATTATGAACACATTCCTGTGCATTGTTGTTAAAGAAAGATAAACAACGAAAGATTACGAATTCTTAAGTTGAAATTGTAAGAATTCAAATTAACTTGGTCACGTCCAAAGCTGCTTAGTTTAAGCTTAAAACACATTTTAAAATCAACAGGATGGTTAGAAATCATAGTAGATTATTCACTTATATTTTTGAAAGCGCTTGTATCACTGCAGTTTTATGTGGCAAGGTTATTTTCATCAAAAAGATTTTTACGTTCTTGCAAAATTAAAATTTAGCAAGCGAGCGTTTATGCCCCCCAATAAACACTATCCAATATTTAACTTCACGAATCTGAAAAAGTAAACACTAATACCGTTTTTACTGAAAGTTGGTTTTAATATAGATTTTCACTCTACTAAAAATTAGAATATGCTTGTTAAATCACTAAAACTTATAGTTAGTAACTGTATATCTTTGTAATAAATCTCATATGAAACCTATAGACACGTCTATGTTAAATTCGTACCTCATGTGTCCAGAATTAACTATGCGCTTGTAACTTGGCACTACATAGCACAGTCCTATAATCAAATCCTCATATAACTTAATGTAAATATGAACATTCCGACAGCGTTACATCTAACTTATTACCCGTAATTACTCCATTAATAGAATAAACACACAATAACAGTCGTTTTTAGTGAATTAAATTTAGTGAAACTATAATAAAGTTAATATACATTTGACTATTAAAGTTTATATTAAATAAGGTTTTATATTATATATTTTTCAAAAAAATTCCGTTTTCTTTTTTGTAATTTTTTAACTCCACGCGCGTCGGATCTAGCGTGGTGGTGCGACGCCACTGCCACCACCCCGTACCACCATGGGTTTTTCGCTAAAAGCATTGATCACGAAAGCTCCGGACTTGTTCGTTCATGTTTGCGTGTCACCTTTAAGTTTATTTTTATATAGCGTTTTACGTTACGACGGTACGTTTTTTACTATAATTTTACAAAGGATTGTACAGACATTAAATTTTTATAGTGAATAATTATTATTAATCTATAGTAAAATTATTAAAGCTCAATAATATGTTTCAACTCTTTTGTCAGAAAATAAGGAAAGAGGGAAGGAAGTAACAATATACGCTATACTCATTTATTTTTATCGTTAAATAAATGTGAATATTGAAATAAAATTATATTCACTGAATTAGTTTTCTTCTCTTTTCGACCTTAACGACATAAAGTCCACAGGTATTCTTTCGACTTCATAATGGAAAAGTTACTTCGAGAAATATTCGACGCCCCTCGAAGGGCACTTTGGATAAAAATTCTCGGTGAGGGATAAACATAAGTGTCACCTGGAATTGGGATAACTTCAAAAAAGTATTAAGAGTTCTTTTAGCTAGTTAGACTAACTAAACTGAAAAATCAGAAAAAATTATTTATATTCTGATACATTTAATTATAGAAAAAAAAACCATTGTTTACTATTTTGGGTTATAGGATATGTAATTATATTATATAAGTTCCTTTGTAATAATAAAATATCTGTGACGACGACAAACGTGGTAACATGCAAAGCGACAAGGTGCGATATAACGATGTTCACCAGACCATATTCTGTTACCGCTCTTGCCGACAGACTCCTTGATTAGTATAATGTCATTGAACGTATGTTATTCAAAATATCTCACAAAAAAAATATGGACGAGGTTTTATAACAAGGCGTAACTATCATTTGAATTTAATAAAATGTAAATTATTTTCCGGTCATTTATTTCTCGAGCAATATGAGAATTAAAAAATTTATACTAATTGAAAATAAATTAAGTAGACATTATGAGAAATGAACAAACATAATAATAATTTATTATAATATAGTAACAAATATTTTAACTATCTTCAGACAAAACATAAAGGAGTTGCTCACAATAAAATTGTATCTTGAACTCGCCACCACTTTTATAGGCCATATTTCAGACTGTTAGCTTCGTATTTTAAAAAACTTTCAAGATAACTTGACAATAGCAAGAAAACTACGTTCATAAATTTTAATGAAAAGTTGACCGCGCTTGACCTAGTTTCTTAAAATAAACTTTTCAGACTCTGTTACCAGTCTCTTAATCGTTCGTTTTTTATATTAAAACGATAGTTTGTTAGTTATCTAAAAAAAATGTAAGACAAATAGCTATTAATTGTTTTTTTTTTACTTAATTTAACATTTTTTTTAAATAATAATTATTAAATATAAATTGTAACGTAAAATATAATAGAACTAAAACTTCATATAACCAGTCCGTAAATATTACTTAGCGCCTGTAAAAGTAAAATAGCAATGTTTTGTTTATGAGGCGATGGGAATGTGAAACAAACAGGATATCTATTAAAATAAAAAAACTCTTATGTATGAAATTATAATGCTGATTTTGATGGTGTATTAGAAGTAGACATCACATATAAATGAAATAAAAATTTACTCAAGCATTGCCACTATTAAGTTTTACTAAGAAGTTATTTG
Source organism: Papilio aristodemus (assembly GCA_016277805.2). NCBI lineage: Eukaryota > Metazoa > Arthropoda > Insecta > Lepidoptera > Papilionidae > Papilio > Papilio aristodemus. Next base: position 1,619,137 of record JAABKM020000012.1, on the reverse strand, counting down.
CTATTTAAAGTGTTATTTTATTTGCACAGGCGCTAACAAATATTAACGTGTTGGTTATTATAGTATATGAGAAGTAAGGTTTTTTTTTATAAATTTGTATTCAAATAGTACAGAAAGAAAGAAAATACTAGCACGTTCTGTAAACTGGCCGCAAAGTAAAAATAAAGTTTTCTAACTCAATTAAGATCCAGCGTAATTGCCTTTGGAGAGCTCTACCGTTTTAATTAACTCTTTGTGCACACTAATGCCTCAGACATGCTGACTTAAGGAAAAAAATTAATGTCCGACTGTTATAACAACGAGAAATAGAGCTTATAACTATAATAAAGAAAATAGAGACTACTTAACACTGTTTTTAATTTATATAGGAAAAAGAGAAGTGATCAACAAAGACAAAGCAAAAATGATCATGTTATATCCATTATATTGTGACCTGTAGACTAAACGGCTTAACCCATTTTGAAGAGTAAGGATTTATTACATTTATTTCTCTGGAGTATCGTTGGTAATATGTATTAGATGTGATGATGATATAGTCAGTTTTTTTAATAAAAAAAAACTGATTTATTGTAAGAAAATCTTGACAGCCCGTTCCTAAAATATGGTCTGAAAGTACATCAGAAAGAATTCTTGCGTAATGTTTGTTTGTAGTTTTCACTAATTGGACTAATGCTACGCATATAGTATATGATAGTAAACTATGGATTAAAATATATTTCAAGATAAGATGCAGCTACGGCAGACATTTTATCACATTTTCTTTATATTATTTTTATAATTTTGGCAATAAAATTTAAAATGAAGCGTTTGTAATAAACTAAAAAGTAAAAATAGAATAAAATTTAAAAATAAAGACGTTGAGCAATGTATTATAAAGTAATTAAATAATAATTAGATCTCAAAACAATGTTAATTTTTTGTTTATTATACCACTAATAGCATAACACATATATTCCTTTCATTATATGAGTCTAAACATATCACTTTCAGTTCAGCCTGTGTGCGTCGACGTGAGAGAGGTGACCCGGGACACGGGTCAGGTTCGGGTCAGCGGCGAGCTTTGTTCGCATTCCTAATTAATTCTCACAAAAAGCTTCTTCATAGTAAACGAGTACAAAAAATACTGAACAAAGACGATTTAAGTCGGTCTAGAGTGGAGTCTATTGTATACAGTCGCTTTAATAGTTCATAACATTTTTTTTATTGCTGCCTAGTTTCGTTACCAATTATATAAGGTTGTCAAATATCTCCCTTCCGCCTTTTTGTCTTTTGAATTTCGCGGCTATGTACAAAGCGCTACAGAGC
>JAABKM020000012.1:1601388-1617811 GCA_016277805.2 Papilio aristodemus | reverse complement strand
TCACTGTAACACTTTTTATAAAGCATTGAATAAAGAGCAAAAAAGCGGAAGGGAGATATTTGACAACCTGTTATTATGAACGAATTGTCATGTAAATACATTTATATAGTACGATAAAAATTATATTGATTCTGACATTATAAACTGGATACGACATCGGTATAAGAATAAGATAACATATATCATTTCGCACCTTACTTTCGCGTTTTTATGTCTGCACACAGACAAGATAGAAGGATAAAACATTGAGCATTATAAATGAATAAATAAACAGAAAAAGAAACTATCTAATATAAAACCCTTAAATTAAATCAATTTATAATCAGAATGATGATATAAATTTATAAAGTTACATGATTCGTCATCGAATAGTCGCCCGTTGACATTTTAGAACAATCTACATAGTGCACATTGTCGCATTTAGTTCAAATATAGGCGTGGCATAACGAGGTGGGTTGTGTCAACAAAGGTTAATTGTACTAATGGAAATGTCTTTGTAAATACGTTTGCTTAGTACAGCATTCTTAATTACTGCATATTGCATTTTAATTTTATACTTTCCCTCAGAACTTACTCTATTAAAATCTTAGAATGTTCCTGGTGTAGGATCCAGATTACACGCCACATGTTTATTTAACGACAGCTGAAACTGGTGAGTTTATGTGACCGAAGAAGAATCAGAACATTGCGGAATATAACCATTTATCCTTAAGGCTGTCGCAAAATATCTTTTACACCCTTTGCAATCTTTTCCTTTATTGGGTCTCGCTTTCCTTAAAAGGCTGTATGTAAACACACGTTATTGTCCATTTTGTTCGCAAAACAGAAGGATTCTATCGACGCAACGTAGAAATACCAAAGATCTGGTCAAATAAGAACAAGCTTCTACTGGATAAGGGTAGCAAGGGACATATCCTTGTGGTGATCAATAGAGAAAGTCTACTTCCAGCAGAGAATGACCATTGGCTGAAATGAAAATTATCATCATCTTGACTATAAAATGATAATGATATGCCTTTTGTAAAAAACAAAATTCGAAAACGGCGAAAAAACAATTTTGGTGTTGAACAATAAAACACTACGTGCGTTGCCTTATTATCGCAGTGAATGTGATAATAGGATTAATTAAAAGTATCAACTTTATGACATCTAGCTTACATTTAGACGAAAAAAGTCATGCTGACTTATTATGTTGATAAATTGTGTAAATAAAAGGAGGAAAATAATTAAAATAAAAAAAAAAGTTTCACCTGTTGATAAAACTAAACAAACATCATGGGGGAGGTAACAAATCGAACTGAACTAAGTTCTGAAATTCTTTTGACAACAGACAGCGCCACACTCGTAACAAGTGAAACTTCAGAAGAAATAGAAAAAAGGAGAGATTACATATGAGTATTTTGTAAAAGCGTATTTCGCTCATTCAATATTTACGCTGTTATTTACTGTTCATATATACATAGTGGTTGACGCGAACACAACATATACGCGTGCGCGATATTAACTTATCTGTTTCCTTTCACTATACACATTATATCTTTCTCCTCTCACGTGTAATGGATTTTACTTAAACGTAATGTTTTAAAATTCAATTTCATGTTCGTTTATCGAACACTCGTCTATTAAGTTTCTCTTGAACAATTTAATCAAAACTAGTTTCATGAAACCTTGTTAAAATTAAAATAGATAAAGTAGCCTTTATTTTTTTTTCAACATAATTGATTCGGTTTTAATTACTGAAAACAACTTTTATACGTATATGTTTTATGAATCGAAAGGTTAATAAAGCGTCCAATTAGTCAAAGTGGCTAGTGTTATAAAACGGTAAAGATCAGCGGGTGATTTGATACTGGTTTACAACCTTCAATATCACAACTACCTTATTCCAATACAAGTTAATACGTTGTTTTAATTAATTAAATGGACAAATTTAAAGAAGGTAACCAAACCTTAATTATATTTAATGTTAATTCGGAACAGATTTGACCCACAGTTGCACGTTTATTTACTCTTAATAAGTCAATAAACCTTAAATAGTTAATCTTACATATTAACCGGTTAGTATGAAATATTGAATCTATGACGTAATTTTTAATAATTGATAATAAAGAACGTATGGTGAGGACCACGTTACGAAATAGAGGAAGTTAATTTTTATAAAATATCTAAAACTTTCCTTGCATTTGCGTTGAACACAATGGGCCTCGTTTTGGTAAATATCATCTTTCCAAATGAATTAACTTAGAATCTTTATTAGGTGGTGTGGTGTGTTAATGAATTTTAATTCAACAGTTCAGAGGTTTTGATTCATCAGTTCATTGGTGAATGAAAAAAAAAAAAAAAAAAAGAAAACAAGCACGTGTAATACCTTATTTGTGTAGACAAAGTCTAGACAGATATGAGGTGCTGTTTGTTTAATATTGAGTTTTCTTTAATTGATAAACAGTTGTAGTATGAACTAATAAAAACTAAAACTAGTTATTCTCTGGGGAGCTAAGCGTCTGGTGCATTTTGTCAACTCAAACCCGGTGAAACGATAGATGACTCTTCCACGTGAATAGTGGTATAAGTAGGTTAAACTTTTCTTAATTAAATAGTTAATATCAGCTTCGGTTTATAACAAACATGAAAACTCTAATAATTTTGTCGCAAGTTGTTGATTGTTTTTTTTTTTTACTATTTTTATAAAGTCATGCGTAAATTTGTAACATGACTTACATTTCGAGTTATGTTGAAAAAATAATATTTTTTACTGATAAGTATAATTTACACGACAGTATGCGGAATCAGAGACAGTTAAAAGACTTAAAATTACAATCTGTGATTGTATAAATCTTATTGTATACAAGTTGAAATCCTTTGCTGACATAAGATAAAGTAGCGGCAGATTGTATTTAACTCAAGCGTTCATTTACATCTTGTAATTACACGGAATGACTGTAAAGGAGACCATGAAAAATAAAAAATATGAACTTGTGCCTCCAGACGGAGGTTGGGGTTACGCAATATGGGTAGCTGTCATTATTAACGCGGTGAGTTTACAAACTTACGTATTTGCTATGTTCCGTGATATCGCAGCACACAATACTGTAAACGTGTAATTGGTTCAGTTCACATTTTTAGGTTTGCTTATAATATTGACAGTGAGATTATAAATTAACGTGTTTCTATTACGGCGATTTCTACAAATCAAGTTAACAAAAGCATTTAAATATGGCATAATACGTATACTTGATCACTTACATACAAATCTTGTGGTGTCAAAACCTTTCAGTATCTGTATACATCTAATACATATTATAAAGTCTAGGACTTAAATGTATCATCGACTAAATCTATAACGAATATAGTGTAGGTATCGTACGATGCATATTTTGCACAAAATATATTTATTAGCAACTTACACTAGCAACCCACACCAGCTTTGCTCGACTATATGACTACATGAGAGTAGAATAATGAAAATAAATGTATTTAGTAATTTTTCAAGATTTTTTACAGATAAGAAACGTATATAAATAAATATAAAAATGAAAACCGTATCAAAATATAAGATTTCATCCAAACGAAGTTTAGGTTTAAATCATGTTACATTTTATACACTATAAATTTCAGACGGCGACAACAGCTTTCATGGGAAGTTTCGGAATCATCTTTAATGAGCTTTTTGTCCAATTAAAAATGGGCTCAACTAGTATAACTTTGTTCAATGGAATAAACGCAATGTGCGTAGCCATATCAGGTAAGAATAAGAACATGAATCAGATTAAAAATTTAAAGTAGTACGACTACTTTGACAATGGTATTGAATAGATGAGCCGGGTGAGAGTTGTCGATGACCAATGTCTCCCACTTTTGTCAACAGTCGCGAACTGATAGGCGAAAGTGTGGGAGTTACTGATCCCTAAATCTTTTGCGCAATTAATACAAGTTCAGAATGACCATTACTTGTCAAATGTTGATTTTTAAATTTTGTAAATCATTCATCTTGGATATGAAAGTTCAATCACCCTTATTTCTCTGTGACATTCTCACGTGGTAAAAACTTTATTTTCAGGTTTCATGACAGGTCCCTTACTAAAATTTATGAGTACGCGGCAACTGGGATTCGTAGCCGCCAGTTTAGTGAACCTGGGTGCCTTCATTACAATTTTCGTTAAATCTAAAATTATCTTCTTCCTCTGTCAGGGACTTTTGCAGGTAATGTTTAGATAATCATTTTTGTTTTTAATATTTTTTTTTGTTTGTTATTAAAGAGAATATAACATAATTTTTCAGAACTTAGGAGTCGGTTTATTATTAAATATCACCTACACATTGATAAATGAATATTTCCTGAAGCGACGATTGCTGTCATTTAGTGTTACACAAACCGTTCCAGGTAACGATTTTATTGATTGTTTAAAAAGTTTAGGACAGTATCCCCTTGGGTTGTAAAAAAGTTAAGTACAGAGCGGAATCCTATCTCGCAACATTACAGAGTAGCAACAGGGTTTGTCTTAAAAAAACCGCACATAATCCCATGAAACTCTGGGAGGGATGGTAAAGCTTACATTCTGACGCCCGTGATTTTGAATACCTTACACAAAATAATGGGATGTAAGAAGTGAAGAGATTTGGTTACTTCCGTGTAACCAGAAATGACTAAGTTATATTTAAAACGATTTTATATTAAATGTATTGTATTGAAAGTTCAATGCAATTCTTGAAGTTTAATGTTTATTGTCATTTTTAGCTATTGTAGCGTTGTTTTCTCCGCAATTAGTGAACGCGACAATAAGTTATTATGGATTCCGAGGGGCATTTATTTTACTATCAGCTATTAATCTGCACACCTTCGTCGCCGTTTGTCTCATGCAGCCCGTCGCTAGACATATGAAGAAAGTCGAAATTGAAAGCATTGAAAGCGCTGGTAAGAAATTGTTACTAAAACTATATTAACTTTTATAACGTGTTATTGAAAATTAATGGATAATACAGCAAATGATATATAATACTTAAAATTATAATATATGAATTCTACAGGCACTGATTACATTTCAATACCACAACTATGTTTCAATTACTTAATATTAAATTGCATATATTATGAACATAAAGAATAGCTTCATTGTTATAAAGCTATTTGATTATATAGTTAATTAACAGCGGATAACAATTTCGTTTTCAGAACTGAAATTGCTGTTGGTAGAAAATAAAACAGAGCAAAATATTCCATGTGTAAAATTATCCGATAAAGAGATGGAAATCGAAAAAAGCAAAGACAAAAAGGGAGAAAAAGATTTAGAACTAGATGTGGCGATAGAGAAGCATAAAAGTATTAAGTAAGTATTCATTATCAAAGATATGTACTACATGCTTCACGCCTGTGCTTCCTGAAGTGATAGGCAGAGGTGCTACTAGAACCCTCACGTTTTGCCGTATGTTGTGATAGATGGGGAACCTAAAGATACATATTACTTCGGCCACTCTCATGCACTGCTATATTAGTTGGTACTAAGTCATCAAAGTTGTAATCACAGTGTAGAAAGTTTGCCCATAAGTGATTCTCATATTTTCTGCTAACGGTGCGGTACTTGTCGAATAGTGAGGGACATCACTTATCGACAAATATTACACCTCACCTTTACCAAACTAGTCGTACTTCGTACTCATTTTAAGTCGTATTAAATTAGTCATCGACAAACTTATCGAACGAAGTCATGTGCATATAGAGTGATTGAATAGAACTTAAAAGGCGTTTTAAGAGGATTAAAAAATCATTTAAGCAAAAAATGTGTTATTAAGTTTGAATTGTTTGATTTGCAGGAAAATTATTTTGGAAGCAATCGATTTGTCGCTTATGAAAACATTTATATTATCAAATGCCGGCTTGGGCTTGGCGATATGTGGATTTGCTGATCTTACTTTTACATTAATACTTCCTCAAACATTATACGCCATGAACTGGACAGAAGTAAGTTTTAAAAATGACGAAACTTAGTATTTACACTTATTAATATTTTTTTATCTTAAATTCTATTATTCGTGAGAGTACCGCAAAATATGACGCTCTAATTTTTTTTAAATAAGTCACATTTTCAGGCACCTATTTACATAAATTAAATAATAAAAATAGAACCTCATCTAAATGTAACATTTAATCTTAAACTTTATAGTCGTTAATTGGACTAAGGCAAAATAAACACACGTATAAAATAACTGCGTTTTCTTTTAGAAGATTTGACGTAAACTGACTTACCAATGCAGTTTCATTTTTATTTCAGGGTGAAGTAGCATGGGCAGTGTCTTTAAATTGTCTCGGTGATTTAGTCACTAGAATATTATTTATAATTGGCAGCTCTTGGTTGGTACGATTCGAGAGTCAAAAAATTTATCTTGTTGGTTTATTTTTGGCCGTGGTCACGAGATTAGGTAAATATATATTATTATTATTATTATATTTTATTTTTTGTAAAAAACTAAAAAAAATCAAATAATGTCAAAAAAAGAAATGTCTAACAAAAGTAAAGTAATAACTAGTAAAATTAATGAGTGTTAAACATGCACCAACTATTTCGTCAAATTACAGGAATGCTCGGATTCGAAAACGTGACAATAATTCTAGCCTTTTTAACAATAATGGGTGTATCGAAATGCATCATGTTCGTCCTAATACCGCAAGTGATAGCGGAAGCTGTGAAACCGGAACAGTTCACATCCGCTATGGGCATCTTCATGTTATCATTCGGATTTGCTAATTTATCACTTGGACCAATAATTGGTAAGAGTTTTATTCGAATAAGGATTTTAATTTTTTTATCATCATAAATTAGTTAAAGGAACATACGATTCGACTAATTGCAAGAATTTTGGAGGACAGCCGACAGACAAGTCTTTATTAACGTTTAAGGAATTCTAAAGTCATTTATGTACATAATTATCTATTACTGCAGCCTGTTACTCCAACCTGCAGCGCTGTATCTCAGCATTGTAATTTTATTGCTTTAACTAATTATTGAGCTGTCAAGAGTATTTTTAAATTCCTTATTACCTGTGATTAATGCTTTACAATGTTTAATTTTCTGCGACAACGGCGTATTAACTTATGCAGTATTTTGATGTACAATGAATGTACGTTCATAAAAACGCAATAAAATGTTTAAGTTTGTTTTTTATTGTGTGTACAAAAAATTACGAGACGTCACTATAGTGCTATGTTCAAATGCTTAGTAAATAGGAGGCAATCAGCGAGACCAAACAATTGTTATCATACAGATAAGCATAATATAATAATAATTGTTGAAACAAACATCGAATTGATTGAAAAAGTAAACAAAATTAAAAGTTCTTACGTATATAAGATGATTAGGAACAACTTAGAATGGAGGCCACGGATACTATACTAATATACCAGTGAACAGAAATTTAGGGAACTTTAGATGGATCGACCTCGTGAGAACGACTGAAAGTCACAGTTCTTTTACTGGCTGGTGACAATTAAAAAAGAATTTTAAGTTTTTAATAGACATAAGTGTGTTTTAAAACTATTTTCTTTTTCTTTTATCCAGGTGCCGTTCGTGATTTGACGGACAGTTACCCAACTGCGATTTACATCATAACTTCATGCTTTGGCATTGTCATTATGTTTTGGGTCGTGGAAATTGTTTACAAAAAGAACAAACACAAAAGGAAACCCAAGACTCAAATAGCCAAAAAGGGATAAGTTTAAATAATAGGAATATAATGTATAAATTATGTAATAAAATCTGTAAGACACTACTATTTTAACTCATTGAACAAGGCAGTCTCATTTCTCAATTACTAATATCATTGATTACTAATATCTACCATTGCGATTTAGGATTCAGTAAAAGAAAGTTGGTGTGTATTTGAAAAAAGTATTATGGATGAAAATTACTTTTTCTGTTATGTTACCCTTAAGAGCTGTTTGTCAATAACAAGCATTTCAAAGGGTTTGAGTTAAGAAAGTGCAGGTATCTTTGTAGCAAAGGTTGAGGGGTCGATCAATAGGCAGAGATTGAAATATGGTCACGATCTTATATTTAAAATTAACCAGATATATGAATATCAGGTTAATGTGCATGAGCATCAAAGTAAGCCACGTCTTCTGATGGACTGTACAATCACCAAGTATTATTGTGTCTTGGTGCAGTAAGACAATGAGTTAAAAATTACATGTAGGTAATAAATTGTATTCTTTTTATTTCAATATGATTGCGTATCACCTTGTCATATTTTGTGTGTCGTCTGGTCATTAACTCCTCACGTAACTTGTATCCTCATTCTTTCAAATCTATGTCAGTGTCATTGAATAGTCTTACTACTTTCTCCTAAAGCGAGAAAGCTGTGATATGTAGTTAATTATTAATTTAAAGTAAATATTGTAAAATGTTTGTTACAAAATATAACAATTTGAAATTAAATAAAAAATATATTTTTTTAACCCTACAAATAATAATCGTTCGTTCATCAATTTCATCAATAATAATATTTTAATTTAAACAAATATCAACGAATAAATTTAACAAATCAATAAAGATAGAAATGAAGACAACAAAAAGATTAAATAAGGCAACGACTTTAATAAATAGAAACAGTTTCAACTAAATATTCTGAAGAAATCCACTGTATTATACGATAATTGGAACCTCGCTGGAAACGTGCTCAGTGACTGTGATCAAAGTTATCGGATTTATTTAAATATGTAGCAAACGGATTTTGATTAATTAAATCTAATGATTTGTTTATCAGAGTTTTTATAAATCAAAGCTATGCAATATAATTTATGAATTTATTACTGTCTTAAATTATATTGTACCAAAGTTCAATTGAATAAATTAACAAACAAGTTACATTTTAAAATAAAAAAAGTTGTAAAAGATTGTATTATAATATAATATAATATTTTTAGTAATAATAAGCTCTTCTCTATTAACCTTGCTGAGGTAAAGAGTAGTACAGTCCGTAATAGTAACAGTCGCAATGAACCGACTCGTCTGATACTTAATGATATAGTTTTTTTAATACGAAATTTGTCTGTCCTGACATCTAGTTGTTGTTGAGTTAGCTCGTTTAAAACTAATAATTCAGCGTATAAACGACTACTTTATAAATACTCTTGTATGTAAATATGGTCGTTATATAATAAATTAAAAACGGAATATTCCGAAGTCAAACCACCTAATATAAGGCTATCTAATAGGATTATATTGGTTTTTTTTGTATGTGTGCTTTATTTTATTACCGCGTGTCGAAATAGGAATAAATTAATACAAATGATTTCTTTATCTGATACATTATAAGTTGTAACTTTCCTAATATCATATCGAAGTTCTCGTGTTACTTAAAACTAATCTCAACTTATCGAGAGCAACGAGTCGTTTTTAGATAATGTAATCACCGTTACTGTGATCTTCGACACATTATAATTTCACTAGCAGTATTATAAAGTGACGGCAAACTGGTAACTAAACGATTTATGGACGATATGACGTGACATTCATCGGCAGTTTGGAAACTGTCGTAGTCAAACTGGTATGTTGTTTGCGTGACTACGTCAAAGTATAAGTTTTGAAGAAAATTAAACTTAAGGTTTATTCAAATTGTTTTTAAGTAAATGAAAGAAGAGTTTTGTTACGTTTGCAAGATATTTGAATTTTTCTACCGTTCGTTTAATTATTAGCAATTGACATTATTAATAGTAATATTATAAGTTAATGATGTTGACAATCTGACTGTAACATGGATACTATTTACTATCTAAAGGTCGCAAGTGGAATTCCAGAAGGCTACCATATATTTACGTAAGATGACGTAAATAATTATCATAAAATTAGTATAAAAAACTCACCGTATAATTATAACCTTGTATTAAATAAAGCTACATAGCGACGCTAGCAGTGGCACGAGTTGCCGGCCCAACGAAGGAAGACGACAGAATAGTAGAGTATTTTGGACACATATGTTATCTTGGGAGAGGTGCCAAGGCCCAATCTCTCTGTTTTATAACATTTATCGTTGCCCATTTACCGTCTTGTTTATTTGTAGTCTCTTATTACTTGCTTTTTTAAATTCTCCTTTTTTAACTAGCTTTGATACAAATTGGACTGGTGGTGTGTTAGTGCGTTCAAAGAAACAATATATTCAGAATAAAAATGTACTTTAATATAATATTAAACTATTTTTCTTTTCTACAATCAATATGGCCTTGTGGACATTATATTAAATAGTAAATTTATTGTGTTATTCCTATAAATTTCACATACCTAAATAACTGACTAAATTCACAAATAAAGCTCCTAGTCACACAAGCACTGTAATTAAACTTTAAAGCTCATAAATGTTGTAAAAATTAAACATAGATCGATCGAGATAATGAAATAGACAGATCGATCGAAAAATATTATAATTGTTCGATTTAAACAAAAATTGTTCGATGTGTTCTGGTTGGAACGACATTGACTATTTTTTATGGCAAAAAATTCAATTAACACGAGGTTTTTATTTTTTCGCCAACAAAAATTATGTTGTGTTAGGTCTCGATCGAAATATGTAAATACGTTTTTGGATATATCGCGTGGTAATAAATTTGAATACATTATTCTAAAAATAGACTGGTACAAAAAAATATTTGTATTCAATTTTTTTTAGAATACATAAATCATTGGTATCTTATGTCTATTATTAAAATTACTAAAAAAAAATGAACAGCCTTAGAAGAATAAAGGATCATGTAATTTAGTTTAAATCTGCATCTCATTCTCAGAAATACTATAGCTAAGTTACTTCAAAAATAGTTGATATTAAGGACTTTGCCTTGGAATTCGACCGTTTCGAAAAGATGCTTTCAAAGGCATCCTATAATTATTTCTTAAAGAGATACTTCCTACTCCGACCGTATCATGACTATTCGAGACCACAAAATGCAATAACACATTTTCTTTCTTTAAAGATATTTTTTTTTGTACGGAATATGCTTTACCCAATGTAGTATCATAGAGTTGGAATAAAGTGTTGAACTAAATATATATTTAAATTCAAACAGGTACAATCAAAAGATCTTTAACCTTTACGATGTGTTAATAGTACATCCATCCGCACCTTGTTAGTGGGATCATTAATAACTCCATAGATAAAATGTGGTTGCGCAATATTTGTAAATATTATGAAAGCTCTATCCGTAAACTGATCGCATATTCTAATTAATATTTTATAAAGATGTCCGATCACTCTATTGAAGTTTGCTTTAAAATAAAACGCCTCGGTGGCGCAGTTGTATCACTTAACGGTTGTTAAGTTTTCTATTCCGTATCTAATGTCTGGCAAAGTGATTCTGCGTTCTTAAATTCGGTTTCACCGTGGAGTCTAAAATTTATGTATAAGGCAATATGATAGTGGGCGAATATATTCTCATAACATGGGACGGTATCTTCATTCCGGACAGTGGGTGCACCAGTCTACCTACAATTTGGGAAGACAGGCGTGAGTATGTGTTTTTTTTTTATTTAACAAAGACGTTTCGGATACATTAATTAGGTTTGTTTGTAACTAAAACTACGTGAAATAACAAATACAACGTGAAGTTTCCGTTTGATAATTATTTAAGGAATGCAGTTAACCTTGATAATCTTAGCTCCTCATGGTCAAGATTTTGTTTGTAAGCGGTTGGTCACCTGTTACATGATTGTGGTCGATTTATAATAAATAATCTCATGATTGTTTTAGTTTTTACAAAATGTAGACAAATGAAATAAATAAAAGATATATTTATATAGAAAGGTTCCACGTAGGAAATATACTGTGACATGTTACAATAGATATTTTGTCCATTAACTCGTGTCTACACTGGAGATTAAATGAAGATCTACCCAAGTCAAAATATTATAAGAAAAAAGAAGTAGTCGAAGTTGTCTAAATGCCTCGATGATGCAGATGTATTACGGCATTTCGGCGGCATTTCTGAGGTCTTAGGTTCGAATCCCGGGTCTGGCATAGTGGTATTTTCTATATTACGAGGTGGCAAATCAGCAAGCGGTTCACCTAACGATGACCGATGCCCATAGACACCTGCAACATCTAAAAGAAATGCAGATGAGTTGCCTACCTTTAAAAGGTCATAGGAAGGGATCGATAGAAAAAGGATAATTCTTTTTCCTATTGATCATATCCCCTCCTCTGTCATATCCTCTTCCCCTTTGAATCCTTTCCTTATTAGAAAAGGGTAAGAAGGGGAAAAGGATCAGAATTGGGCCTCCGGCACCTCACTCATCAGACGAAACGCAGAATACTACTTGACGTCTGTCATCTGTGAGGTGGTGCCAGATGTTGTTGCCAGTTCTACCACTGTTTACTGGTATTTGGGTTTTTCAACACAATAACATCTCGGGATTCAGAATTTTTTCCCAATATGGCGAAAGGCTTACCACCATCATTGAATGGAAAAATATACGTCGAAATGTGAGTGCACAAGTTGCCCAGTTTACATGTGCGAGGAACACTGGCATGAGGCGCTCTAAATTGGATATATATCAATTCTCTTTAATATCAGCCACATCCTTAAGTTTACGAATAAATAACACATAAAGTCAGTCATATATTTTATATTGTACATTTGTTCAGTCACTTGTTCTTACTATGTCTAATATCTAATATCTGAATTCATCAAAATAGATCGAGGTATTTTTAAGTTAAGGCACATCTAGACATGGAGACAAAAATTTAAAAATAGTTGAATTGACGTCAATGACTCAAAAATGAATATTTATTACCGAATTTTTTAAAAATTCAGTATTCAGACTCTCGAAACTTTTCAAGCAGTATAGATACCAACCACGAATATAGCCTTCCTTGACCTTTGTGGTTCCCAAAAAAGACATTACTGTTTATCTAAAAGTCAATTTATTTTAATTTTATTCTTTTAAAATTACAATTTTTTTTCCAAAATAGCAATTCGTAAACGCATTTCATTTTCTACAAGTCGTGTCTTAGTTTTTTTTTTATTTAAATAAAAAAAACTGTTAAAGTGTCCACGTGTAGATTTTAGGCATTTTCACTTTAAAATAATTTATAATAGTGATATCGCCACGCTTTACTTTCAATACTATTGTTCTCTGCTTACTCCGACAATAATGTGACCTTTATAATGAGCGATATATCACGTTAAAACGATGTTAATGTACGCTGACACCAGTAGTTACATGAACTGAATTGAAGTACTAATTATTGTCTATTAGATCTCTACGCATAAATGCTTTATTTCTATTAACATCAATTTATTATTACAACACTAAAATGACTTGTGCACTTAAGTATTTTACTTAAATTACTTAAGTATTATTTAAATGATCTCTCAAGTCTTGTTAACTCAATAACTGTGGACAGAAATAGCCTTCATTTTGCAATTAGAGATATTAAATCTGTAACTATGCCAGTTCTGTCTCTCACCATATATGGAATACTTATTTTGGTAAGTGGTTTTGCTTTAAATAATCTGAAACACGGAAAGCAAGTATCATATTATGATTCCTTGTATAATTTATTATATTTAACTTTCTTATTTTTAGGAAAGATCGTCGTGTGTTTTTCAAGATTAAATGTCATTAATACAAGACCTATCGATCCTATATTTAGTTGGACGAAATGACACAGTATCTTTTTTGCAAACGATAATCAATGTCCCTTCTGAGTCTGCTAAATATAAAACAAACAAAATCAGGAAAAGTTGTTACTCTCAATTGTTAAAAAAACTCGCTTTATTACGATAAATATCTATTATAAGAAAGTAATAAAAAAATCTATTTACAACGAAAGAAAACGTTTAAGGTGAAAGAAAATTACATGCAATGATACTGCCAAGAGAAAAGGAAAACTAAATATCAATTTAAAAAGACCTTTTCTGGACTTTTTTAATGATTCACTTGTGAGGCCAATATAATACATTAGTTTTCTGATCAATTAGTAATGACATTTACAAGTTTTATGCATCAGAATGTTTTGAAACTGAATAAAATATTGCGGAGGATTTTTGAAAAGTAATTAATTTCCAAATTCGAAATAGCTTCGAATTATTTTTAAATATAATACATACAAAACTTGTTTCCGCAATAATAATAAGTACTATGAATACAATATTTTTACTGTATATTATTTTACAATTTGCTCATATTTACAATATTTTCGATAAAAATATAAAAAACTGTAATAGCCGCAGCTGTTTAGAAAACTTAGGTCTTCATTTTGATTAGAGTGTAATTGTGTTAGCAAATAGTACATTTAAAACTAGCTGTTCGTTATTACATTGACAATTCTATAACAATATTAATGTTTAACATATTACGGTGATGCAGCAGTACATTATAATTACTGCTGCATCATTTGATATAAAGTTATAGAGATCCTTTGAAAAGGATAAACATACGATAAAGTCCTTACCAAAATGACTACTAAAAAATAAATTTAAAGTGCGAAAAAAATTGATACATGAGGAATTCAAATTTAGAAAACCACTTTTAGAAATCACTTATTTATGTTTTTGATAAGAAATTGTATAAGTTTTCGTAAAATTTGTGCCAGAGGTGATTACTTCTATTAATAATTTTTTATCTGTGTCTAGAATATTTATTAACAGAAAAAATGTCTATAATGCTGGTATTAGTATTTACTTAACTAACGTATGCACTTAAGTATTTTTAAGGTTAGGTAATTTAAGAACACATGGGTCTTATGGGAATAAATATATTGGACATTATATTGCATAGCTAGCATTACATTTATCCTTCTTTCACTTGTACTAAAAATAAATACGAACAATAACCGAGATAGTTGTTAATTAAATTAACTGATAAATTTGGATATTATCATATAACTATAAAATGTATATACAACAGGCACGCTTCTGAAGCTGATTAACTTGGACTTTATTTTGTTGACCTAAAATAAAAAAAAATTACTTGCATTGATAACCTCTAATCTTAAACAGATGACACATAGAGTCGGAACTAGGATAAAATGTACAGATGTGCACAAAAACGGTTAAAAATAATATGTTTTAATGATGCAAATAACTTGTTAAGTTTAAACATAAAAAGATACGTCAATATGTCTTACAAGATTCGGTGAGGGAACAGTCTCGAAGGCGCTATAATATACCTGAACGTCTATCGACACAGTAAGAAACCGGTTTTTGGAGAACTTATGTAATTTTTTCAATAACCTTATTATATATTTTTTGTACTGAATTAATTAACACTGTTTTAATTTTTATTTATTATTATTTTGTTCATACACTTTTTTGTGATTTTATTACATCCTTAAAGTTATAACGTTCTATCAAATTATGTATAGTAATACGCAGCTTTCTCGAACTTATACCAACGAATATATTCTGAAAATAGATTATCACATGTTAATATGTGAAGGATACCAAACTCGAAGATAAATACAACATTGAATATAAATTATTTCTAGAGTTTTCAATTTTTTTTGTAACTTAGGTTACAAGTTTATTTTTTTTTATGTAAAATAAGACGTAAGATTACATTAATCGTTACCGCTAAGGTTTAACGAGACCGTCTCATTGAAGAGAATCATTAAAACATATTTACCGGTTACCTTTTTCACAGTACAAAAAACTCAGATACGTCGTCATGTTAATGCGGTATTTATAAAAGTTATGACGCTGAGATCAATGGCCACAACTGTGTATTTAATATGATAAACGAGTTATGCCCCTCGGTTTCACCCGCCATATTATTATTAATTAATTTCGAATAAATTAGATTATCTGTGTACGCTCGATTTATGGGGGGCCGTCGCGAATGAGAAATAGCCTATAACTATCTTTAATAATTGAACTATTAAACGCGTAAATATTTTTTCAAATGATATTGCTTGTTTTTGAGATTAGTTTGTTCAAACAAACAAACTCTTTTAAGTTATTAGAATAGATTGGGTCAATTAGTCATCGGGAACTAATACGTATGACTATTTGAAAGAAAGTTTTAGAATATAGAACAGAAAGGAAGATGATTGGATGGCTAGTCGAGTCGTCTTATTAGAACAGCAAGAATTGTTGTTTAGGATTCTAACATAAACTAGTTTTAATGCTAAATAAGCTATTCAAGCTTTAATGGCTTTAAAGCACTAATAAGCTTTATTGTAATGTACGAGATAAAAAAAACGTGTTTGCTTCTTAAGGTAATATATATGATCAGTCTGCTCGAGCCTACATGCGTTGACACACGCCGGATAAAATTAATAATGCCCGAATAAATTACAATTCATGTTACTAAAAAAACTGATAAAACTACATTAAAGTACATTAAATAGGAATGTAGTATTACTTCCGTATCAACTTACTACTAATACTACGATCCGCGGCTGATAACTTCCACGCGCGATAGTGTTTATGAATGAGGCACAG
>JAABKM020000012.1:1578476-1589716 GCA_016277805.2 Papilio aristodemus | reverse complement strand
ACAAGTTTTAAAAGACTACATAATTAACGATTTTACAAGTGTTTGATAGAAACCGTACTTTTTTTGATTTTTTTTTCACTAAAAATGTTTAGGTTCGAAATTTAATGATTCTTTGAACATGGATGATTTTTTATTAAAGTCAAAAAACTATAAATCATAATAATCGTAAAAGACTAAAAAATTATTAAATTAATTTTTTTAATAATTTAATTTTTAATATTAATTTTTTAATAAAAAAAACATTAAGCTTCTTCGTAATTTTCGTAATCTTTACATAATTTTTTTCAATATTCGTATATTAATTTGGAACACGGACACGGTGTATAATGCTTGCATCGCACCGTTTTAGGACCCATATAGGAATAAAAAAGCGAACTGAATTTATAATATGTTAAGATACAAAACATGACGGTGCTAATTCATAAATTGTTTGAAAGAAAAGAAGAAAATAACAGAAACAACTCATCATAAAAAATGTCGAAATTTAATTTTGTTAAGCCCTTTTGCTGGTATCTTAAAAGGCATTGACATCTGAAATGAAACAAAAGTACAGAGTTTGTTTTATTTTATTATTTGTTTTATAGTGCGTGAGTTTTTTTTATCATTTAATAGTTTTTCTTAATTAAAAAAAAATAACCAAGAATGTTTTAAAAACATCGTGTCGTGCATTTGAATAAATTTTAGTGCCAGTTTTCATTGCTAGAAGAAATATTAGTTATTGAAATTAAGTTTTATTTTTTTTTGAATTCTACATAAATTTTGGACGTCATTAAACAAATGATTTTTTTTTAATAAAATTCATAGCTAAAAAATAAGCTAATGTACATATTACATTTAATACGTTGTTATTTTAGAAAAATTTAATTATTTCATTGAGGATAAATGTAAAGGCACACAATTATTTGGTTACAAATTAATATAAATAAAGTACTTCGCTAAAGATAAATAATTTTAAATATTCAAAATAAAATAAAAAAGCAACTTCATTAACGATTAAATCATACTGACTACTTTCAACTTTTTTGTACTCGAAATATAACGGGCAAAGATAAGATGTCCAAATTTAGCCGGTTATTTTTGATCTGATTCGATTCAAATGCTATTTTAAGACCTCAAACGTATATAACCGGTACATAATTTCCATTTTATTTCACTTAAGTTATGTTAAAGAAGGTTTAATTTGTAAAGTGATCTCGATCGTTCAAATGAAATGTTTTACTTCATGAATAATATATTTAAATATTTGGTAATAACAATATATAAAGGACTTCTCGAAGATACCATAAAATATTTCTATCTCTTTCGAGACTCTATTCCTTTTTAAGGTGCTGTGCGAAGCGAAAAAGTCGGTCGGCAATCGCATATGTCTGGTGTTATGCAGTCTTTTTTCTACAACCAATTCTTCTTTGAGACAGAATATTTGTCTTACCATGATAACATGTAAGGTCAAAACTGGTTTACAGATTCAAGTGCATATGCACTAACCGTATCATTTTAACTAACATAGAAATATGAGACGGCACAGATAACCGTCTTTTGATATGGTCTCAATGATTTTAAACTACACTTAGTCAATTACTGATAATCCTAATATAATTAGATAAGGAAGTTTAATGAGCAGTCAATGAGATAGGGCTATAAAACGTTTTATGTTGGGTCACCAGATAAACTTGATGACAAAACATTTTGCAACTAAATAAATGTTTATATTGTATGTTCACAGGAATCAAATGAAAAGATACGGAATTGGGCTTCTAGAATTTAAATCATACAACATAGCAACATAAAAAAAAATATATAATTCACGTTAGCTTGGTGACGGCGCAGTTGTATACGGCTGTAGTGCTGAGATCTCGGGTTCGAATCCCGCGTCGGGCGCGTATAGAGTTTTCACAACTCGATATCTGTTCGAAGTTTGGATATTGTGTTACAACATGGAACGGTAAAACGTACGGATGCACTAGTTGCAATTTTGCCTACCCCTTTAGAGGAACAAAGTCATGAGGTTTCAAAGATCTGATTAGGCATATGTAAATAATGTAGGTCAGTAAATTTAAATGTGAAAGTGTAAATTGCTGATATATGATTTTCAAACACGTTCGTAAATGTTTGAAATAATGTGATAATATTACTTTGTAATGTAAGCAATTATGTCAGCAGCCTATGTCTTACTAATTTCCGTAAAATAAGCAACTTTATTTCCAAACGAATTGTCTGTGTCACGTAAAGACGTAATTGTTAAAGGTGACAATTATTACTTTTTTAATATATATATATTTTTAATTAACTTTATAAAATCTAAATGGTTCATACACAAGTATTATTTGGAATAAATAAATAGCAATGATAAAGGAAAATGTTTGCTTGACACGTGTAAGTAATAAATAAATTGAACGAATATAAAATATCGACGGTGGCAAAAGATGAATGATTCATTTAAATCTTAAATGAGCCGTTTGTCTGATATGCATAATACTAAGCTTAGAGTTTAATTTGGGGTAAATACTTTATTTAGGCGACAATTATGAGGAAAATTAGTTCACAAAAATAGCATATCCCATTTCTATTAACTGCAAGTGAAGATTTTTTTGTCATTTATTTCTGTTTGAGCATAGTAGTAATTTTCGTATGTGTCGTAATTTTTCTTAATTTTTATTTCAATATTGAAATAACAATTAGATTTATCCTTAACAACTAGTCATTAATCGTTACACTTCAAACTTTTATTTCAAGACACATTACAAGTAATAAGTATGTTAGATTAAAACAAAAATATTACAATGTCTTAGTTTTGTAAACCCTGAGTAATTATGATTGCCGACGAAACTTATTGAAAATTAAATTCGACAATAATTATTCAATATCTCAGAGTTTCGATATAAAATACTAATATTGGGCCTATTTAAATACTAAGTAACGATGTCAGGGTAACAAATAAGATTTGTAACCTTTCGCGTCAATTTCAATATGTTTAATATAGTTTTTGAGAACAGGTTTAAGTATTTACGTAATAAACACTTAAGTTAAACGAAGATTTAATTATAAGTTAACGTTGACTGAAATTAATCGATATTGACAAATCATACCGGAAAAGAAGATATTTTTTCCGGAATTGTTAATTGGGAGCGGTTTTTCCGTTATGAAGGATATTTATCTTAAAGAGAAACGAAACATACGATATAACAAAATGTGCGATGGTGGCCAAGCAATACTGTATGACCATAGTTGTGCATGAGTTATGGCAGTGTTTTTTAAGATACCTCAAGCCTATGTTCCCCGAAAAAGTAGACGAAGGTGCAACTAGTGCATCCACATTTTACCATATGTTTTTCCGTCCCATGATGTCCTTTTTACACTTCTGGTAATACAGTTGCTAATCCTACTTATTATGTACGTTATTCTCAAATACTAGCTATTAGCGGCATCAAAAGCAATCTGTTTTTTTTTCCTCGCTCTAATTTTTTGTAACTTTAACATTCTTAAAAAAAAAAACATTTTCTTTTAAATGTTCATACAGTTCTCGACAATAGCAAATATTGACCTACAATCCTGACACAAATAAAAAGAATTTTACAAATACATGCAGCCGTTCTAAAGTTAAACAGGAATATAAATTATACAATGATTTTTATTTTGAATCATAAAGTTCATTATAATAAAGACATTGATAATAAATTACGACATTTGTATCCACACATCAAAAACGTATTATACTTTCAAAATTGAAGACAAATATTCTTTTAATAGTTTTATTTACATGCTAGAACATAAGATTTATATCAAATATATTGGCGGTAAAATGATAAATAATGTATTTTAAGACAATTTTAATTAATGACTCCGTCAAATGTAACGTGATTTTTTTTAATTTGTTTGACGCTGGAATCAAACAGCAAAAGTAAATGTTACTTTGTAAAGTAAATTTTAGTAGTGCGCTATTTTAGTATTTATGCTATTAGAATAACACCAGGCGCTACAAATATTATCTACTAACAAAATTTATTTCTATTAAAAATGGCAGCGTTAAACTCACGTCTATTTACTAAGTATAAATATATATACTTAGTAAATATATATAAACTCTGAATAAGTATAAATATTCAGAATTTATCTTTAATTTCATCTCATTTTCTGTATTATCTGATGCAACATAGTTTTACGATAGAACCAGCCTTGATTTATTTACATAAAACATCTTTGAATTAGAATTGAATGGTGTTGTCATTGTTTGATTCAGATTACAGATGCAGCTCTTTATAAATTTATATTTATGTTGCTATATTTTACAAGGAAGAAATAAATGATGAAATAATAGTTTGACACGCAAAGGATTGTGAGATTTACTGCTATTTTATACCTTATAATGATAGGGAAAGATTTTATATTTCCGCTTATAAAAATGAAGTCATTGATAAAAGAATATTTTGAAAAAAAAAATTACAATTGGTTTTAGATCGAAATTGACGACTTTTTAAGATTGTTTAAATTTGACGTGTTATAGCTAATACAAACAGTACAATCGACAAATTGAAGTAAGGTTTCAAAAAGGGTTTTTTTTCGTAAGTTAAATAAAGGGGAGGAGAAGTAAGGAACATATTTTAGCAAGGTAGGAACAATGATAGATATAAGGAAGTAAGTATGCTAAGGAGAGTTAGATACGGTCTTCCTCTAAAAAAAAAAAAAAAACAAAAAACATTGAACTATTTTTCACTTCACTGAGTCGATTGATTTAAGAAATCGAAGACGAAACACTAATTTAGCTTATCTTTTGTTCTATTAATTAGTCTTAAAGGTATATTAATAAGATTGCATTTAATTTTAATAGATAGCGGGGACTGCGCACCAGCCTGTATTCGGGTTCATTTATAACGACTTCCTAGAAGAATTGGGAGTGGGCACGGGAGCCGTCACAGTCGTTTTTGGAGTATTCCAAGTCACGGTGGCACTAGCAGGTAAACAAATGAATGTTAGATAAATTCTTATTTTTTTTATGTAAAAATTTGAAAAAGATTAATCAATCTTGAAGTTTAAAGCGTTAAGCAAAATTTAAATCAGGCATTTCTTTCTTAGCTGTGTATTGTTTATAACTCTTGAAGACTGTTAATTACGTTCCATTATCATCATCTTCATCATGTACTGTAAGATATAGTCCTTCCTCACTAAAGAATAATACTATTTCTTTGAATACGTATTTAATTTTATAAAACAAAAACCTTTCCATAAATTATATCCATTCTTAAGCTTTTAGATAATATTGGCAATCGGAATAATGGATCGGGAATGAAACGTTGAGTAGTAATGGATCTTGAGTAGAAAATCTTTGTTATACTCGGAGTTGAAGTTATAACAAGTATTATAATAAGTTTGTGCTCGTAGTTAAGTTAAATATAGGAGCTTTTATGTATAAGTACAACCTCATACTTAAGTTAAAAGGTTAGTTCCTTTTATGAAAACTAAACTGAGATTTAATGGTCGGAGCAAAAATAAAATATTGTAAGAATTTTTGTTTACTCTAGTATGCAAACGCAAACGCATCATTATTTTTTTTTAAACAAAAGAAATTAAATGCTAAATGTAAATTTGTGAATTAATCAGACATTTGTAAATCACATAAAATAATTATTAGAACAATCAAATATTTGATAGATCGATAATAGTGAAGTCGAGTGTCAAATTAATTAGTAAATTAAGTTTTACACGTCGATCACAATTTTTGAACAGTTTTTTGTTTCAGGTTTCTCAGCAAACATAGCTTTGAAGAAGCTATCCCTAAGGCAAGTTGGTCTAATAGGAGCCACTATTTATACATTAGCGTCATTTCTAGCTATCTTCGTAACGTCTACTACACAACTTATTGTAACAAATGGATTTCTCCAAGGTCTCGGAATGGGTTTACTGATACCCATATCGTATACAAGTTTCAACAGCTATTTTACAAGAAAAAAAGTTTTGTATCTCAGTCTGTGCAAAGCTTCAATAGGTCTCATTACTATGGTTTATCCATTATTTATAAAATTTACAATAACAGAGTATGGCTTCAGAGGGACATTAGCCATTTTATGTGCAATATCAGCGCATAGCATCTTCGGAGCTTTAGTAATGCATCCAGTAAAATGGCATATGGTGAAACAAGTAAAATCTTGCGAGAAGATTGTTCGTAAGTTTAACATTACTTATATGTTGATATAATTTATTATATGAATTTCAAAGTGTAATTATGTTCTAATTTTTCAGTAATTCCACCGACACCGGCTGTCACCTCTGAAGAAAATAAATTTAATTTCACAAAAATGAACAATGATAATACTAAAACAGATGAAGCGAAGTCTGTAGAAAATTTAATTATTGCTACAACGGAAAAACATAAAAAAAGATCTGATTTACTGCTGGTTCCTAAGTTAGTTGATTCAAGAAGATTGAGTATCCCCGTTGTCCTAATTCCTGATGATGGAAGGATCGATAGTAAATTTAATTCAAATGATAATGTTTATTTAGAAAATCTATATAAAGCTGCATCAGTGTCCAGCTTAGGTAACTTTGGTGGCATTGCAGCTGAACCAATGCCTATAATCAAAAACAAAGAAGGAAAATGGTAAGTACATTCCCCTCCCCCTTTTGATACTTTCGACCAACACTGATTTCACATAGTTTCATTTAACATAATTATCTTTTTTTCTGTTATATTGTATGTTTTATATTATTTTAACATCATAAAATTAAAAGGTTAATGATTATTTCTATTACTTGTAGGCAGACTATAGCAGACTTCTTGGACCTAACACTTTTGAAAGATGTGGTGTACGACAACATAATCATAGGAATGGCGTTGACATTCTTTTCTGATCTGACCTTCTTCACGCTGGAGCCGCTGTTTCTGGATAAAAATCACCTTAATCGGGTAAGATTTAATTATATCAAAATATTGCTAAGGAAAAATATTAACTATTTACACATAAATATTTTAATACAATCACAATGATCGTACTTTATTCGATTTAACATTTCAAACTATAACTTCAATGCGATGAATAGCATTGAAGTAAAAAGCACCGAAATATTATTTATTAAAACTATCTAATCTTTAAAAATTGAATATTAATTCAATTTGTTAATAATTTTATTAATTCTTCTTATACATTGTACTTTGACAACAACATTCATGTTTGGGCATGTGGAAAGAATGAATGAAGAGAGAGTGACAAAACAAATTTATGTTGCAAAAGTGAGTGGTTGTGTCGGTAGGGGACGACCCAGGAAGACTTACATCGATCAGATTAGTGACATACTAAAGAAAGGCGATGTAAGAAGTACCCGTAACCGACGAGCATGTAAGCGTCGATGTATGGATGTAGATAAAGCGAGAGAGGTGTACCAGGATCGTACCAAATGGAAATCCATAATCTCTGCCTACCCCTCTGGGTTACGGGCGTGAGTGCATATTTATTATATTTTTATTTATTCTTTGTAAACTGCAACAAGGTATTTTAAGATCGTAATAATAAGACGTAAACTATTATATTTATTTTTGCTATATCTGTTGTTGGCATGCAAAAAATCTGAATAACAATTAGATGCCGTCGCCACGGAATCGTAAAGTCTAAGCACATTAAACTCTCATAAATATACTAGTAATTTAAAAATTATTAATGTTTATTAAATTTATGTTCAACTTGACATATATTAGACATTAGTCACTGATTTCTTAATAATATAAGATGTGATTATAGAGAGGATAATATTTTAATAAAAATATAAGCTTTACTTATCTTGGCTAGAAATTTTTTCACCTATGGAAAATTAATCTGTCAAGGCTACAAAAGATATTTATGGATTTTATATACACGTTGACCAATATTATAAGTCATTTAATAAAAATATTTGTGTATAACAATATGTGCATGGCATGACCTTTCCATTGATATTGTATTTCGTGTTTTCGACGAAAGTTTGCTTGCTTTGTCTTTATGTCATAGGCTCATAACAAAGGAAAAATTATTATAAGATAAGATAAAATAAGAAATTTACATTGGACATAAACTGGTTGAAATCTCTGAGGTCCGATAGACGCTACTTTGCATACTCGTCCTAAAACCTTTCCACTAATACTAGATATCCTTATAGGTTGTTACGTGAAAAAGTAAAAGATTGGATGTGGATGTAAATATTCAACAATTTACTAAGTACTTTTTTTATTACAAAATAGTTATCTTATTATGCTATAATAAGACTGCTCTAACGATTTCAATAATTTGAATAGGAAATATCTTCGAGCATAGTTCGGTTCATAGTTAGTAGTTGTTTAATTACCTTGTTTTAACAGGGCCAGATAGCAAACATCATCGCAACCGGTGGGGCCACTGACATGTCCGCTCGGCTTCTATTAGGAGTGTCAGGACAGTTCTTCAGAATAAACAGTCGGTACATGTTTTATGTTGGCGCTCTTCTAACTGCTGTATTTCGAATTGGTAAGCTACAATATTTTGGCTCTTACTTACATTTATAAGGATACATTCAGTAACAATGTTTTTCGTTTCAGTGTTTGTACAATTTACATCGTACCTTCCACTTTTAATATTGACTGGGATTTTAGGAGCACTAAGATCGCTCCTACACATCGCACAGCCGATCGTAATGGCGGAACATGTTCCTATAGAAAGATATCCACCCGCTTACGGTTTATACATGCTGTTAGCCGGTGGAATTAGTTTAACTATTGGACCAATGATAGGTAAGAATTTATCCCTACATTTCTTTATTTCATGAAATATTCACCATTTAGATTTTTATAGAGCAATGTGTCTTAAATTTATGACCGCTATAAAAACCCCGCTCACCGAAAAGTTTTGCGTGTCCCACTCGCTTGGTAATGGAATAATACTAGAAGCGGTGAAAGTTATATAGGAAAACTGTTTCACAAAGTGTCACAACAAGTCGACTCGGTAACTTCTTGATTAATATTCATAGCTAATCTTAATGTTGTAACCGTGTTTCTCAAAGCCAACGGATTAATGCGACGGTAATGATATTTGCTTTTGAGTTGAGATGATTTATTACATTTGTACATATAGTGTTAAGGGTAGACAACTCTGTTTAAAGGTAAAATATGTCGAATCGATTCGAAAAAAAAAAACACTTTAGTAGTTATAAGTGCCGACAAATTTCGAACGAGTACTAGATTTAAATAATTGTCGACTTCTGTACCAATATCAAGCTAATGACTATTTTTAATTTCTTTTTAGGTTTCTGCTATCAATGTTATTTTAAACATAATTTGATATGTTTTTATTTGTTATTACTTTTTTTTCAGGATTTATTCGTGATTACACCGGAAACTACGTTTTAGCATTTAGTCTGTTGACAATGTGCAATGTCCTATGTGTTGTTCCATGGACGATAGAGGCTATATTGAAATATATGAGGCATAAAAAAAATACAAAATGTGTTCAAGGGTAAATGTAAGAATTGTTATAAGTTCAGAATAATTGGCTTTACTGATCATATAAAAAAAATGAAAGGAGCCAAGTCAAAAGAGGATTAATAGTGACGTATATTAATAAATATGTGTAAAATAAAAATCTCAGTAAATTGGGATTAAATATAAATACTACCTACGTAAAAATATTTGAAAAAAAAATTTTTTTTTTGAAATTTAATTTATGTACATACATGTGCCATATAGATATAAAATTAGGAAAACTACTTCAAAAGGTGTACAGTTCGAAATATAACCTATTTTTGTTGGGCTTAACGTTACAGTTCTTTTGTCAGTGATTTGTTTGGTTCACATTTTGCTGACAACTTAGTATATGCCTAGTTCGGTTATAAACTGGCAAAGTTCACTAATGATTGGTAACATTACCAGAGCATGATTTTTTCTATATTTTAGTTACAGACGTATCTGTAATTATGCCTGCGTCTTGCCCTCCGATTACTGTTATTAAGTTCTTTACTAAGCTGATGAAGTTGAAGTTTACAATATTACTTAACTGAGGACTTAATCGTTAAATTGAAAATGTGAACTTTTGGATGTCAGTACAAACAGAATAATTTATATCTGAGAAATTATACCACTAAAACAACTATTGTTAATATTATTTTGATATTTCTTAAATGCAAAAATTAAATAAGTATAAAATACTCATTTAGATTTAATAATTATTGTAAATATGCCAATTCTATTCATAAAATATTTAATTGTTAATATATATAACGCACAAGTTATGTAAATAAATATTTTAGGTAATTTAGTTGAATTGTTTTATTTTAAAGATAAATTTAATTCCTTTATTCTTTACAACGCTTGTCTATACTGGCCATGTTTAAAACGGCCATCTATGAAACAGTTCCTGAAATACATTATAACATAAGATATTAATCCGAAATTAGTGATTTTATCTGACTTTTTTATGTCTAAAAGTATTTGTACTCCGTTAATTAAATACAAGTAATATTTTAGGTATAAATTGTTTGCATATCAACACTACCTACATTTATAATCATATGACTGTTGTTTCACACAGATAACAATAAAGAAACACTATCTATATGATGTCATGGTTCGTTAACCTTTTTAATTCTTACTAAATGTTATAAATTTCGAATTTTACATTGTTTCATCTTTTGCTACGATTTAATACATTAATGACTTATCCGACCGTCATGAAATTTCGAACATTGTTAGAGATTTAAAAAAAGGACACAGGATATCTTATTAAAGCATGTGAAGCCGCAGGCGACTTGACATTCTGCGATGTCACATTAGTAAGCGATCTATCTAATCTTAATTATCATAAATTTATCGAAATAAATTTTATTATCAGATTATACATTTTTGTAAATTATTACCACGTTATTATTTAATTTGAAATTTTGAGCCCATATGGTGATAGGTTCGCCCCTATAATATCATGGAAGGAAAAAATACAGCGAAAAGCACGAGTTGCACCTCTACATTGCAATTGGTTGAATCGACTACAATCGATTTTTTTTAATAAAGAAGACAAATTCTGTTAAATAAATTAGTCGGCTCACAGTCTAGTTATTAGATATTACATTAATGCTTATTGCGTTTGATTTGCAAGTAAGATGTGATTACCTAATTTATTATGTAATAAGAATATTAACGTTTAAATAAACGTTTATTTGGACACATTACAAAAGAATAATGATACAAAAGTGATGCGCCTGACTCCTACACTAGGCTCGAGACCCGTGTCGTAGGAGCCAGGACTCTTTCGTCG
>JAABKM020000012.1:1438089-1456300 GCA_016277805.2 Papilio aristodemus | reverse complement strand
GAAGTCGTTGCCTCGAGCGACGATCAAGGAAAGTAAAAGTAAAGCTGATCGGAGGTACTGGATTTTCTTGATCTAAAATTTCATATGCGCAAGCTTTTATAATGTTTTATTAAAAATAAATGTTTTATTAAAAATTATAATTGTTAGTATTAAGTTCTGTGGCTTAACAAATTCATAGATTTTCATGGGTTTAAGATATTCATAGTATGATTTTTTTTCCATAAAATTTACTAAAATAAATATTAAAAGATTAAGACTTTCATAAATCAGATTAAGATTTTCGCACAAATTCAGATGTATTGTGTCAATTTCACACACATTTTCACAGATATATTAGAATGTTATTAGTACTGCGTATTTTAACTAGAATTTATAAATTGAGATTCGATTGTAAAGGACATCACTGGCTGTGCAAAATTAAAGTTCAACTTAGGTCACATCTCGTGACTAAAAGGCGTGATGAATTACAAGGTTAGAATTTATACAAGTTATAGTTTTAAAGCATCGACTTAAAATTGAATCGAGATATGGAAATTAAGTAATATAGTTTAGGACTAGTTTAGTAAAATAAAAATAATAGAAGCACTATTGGAATTTAAATATAAATAAAATAAAGTTATGTTTATTTAGGCACAAATAAAACATTTTGAACCATTAGACACGAAACGGTATCTATAAGTTTAGGAAAGTGAACTAAGGTATGATGTTTGTTTAGTGAAAGTTAATAAGCGATCAATGTCAAACATCAATCGGTTTAACGATGATAGTAAATGAGATGTGGCAGACACACTGATAGAAAGTAGAATTACCAACTTACAATCAACATACAACAAGAGAAAACGTTTTTGAGTAATGTAACCTTATTAGATTTATAATGTACCTTGGTGATTTGAAAACAATTATAAACTGGATTCTAATTCGAGTAAATTACAAATTTAAAAAATTGATTGAAACGATAGTAACAGTAGTGACATTGAAATAATAGACGAGTTAAGTAAGCAATTACAATGAAAATATCTTATTAAAGATGTCCAGTGTATGGGGCGACAAGTAAGGAAGGATCTGTGTGTATGTCTATGGTGAGTCTACCAACATCAGCTACATGAACTGATGATGGATAAACCTTTGTATTCGCAATACACAAATTTAGGAAAACCATACTAAACATTAAAGTGAGAGCTTTTAACAATAGATTAATTATAATTTTAGAAACAACGGTAAATTTAAGATAAACTTCTTCTTTTATGCACGTTATGTATTCTTGAATCAATCCAATCTATCCATTGCAGGTCAAACATGTCGGTATTACAGATAAAACACAATAGCTTGAGTTATGTGATCCATGAAACTGTACTGATTTATTTTGTGCCAAGGATTGCGGCGATTGTTGTTAATGCCACCTTGATTTTACCATGAGGGCAACAGTAGAAGGGTGAAAACCATGTACTAATCAAGAAGTACTCGAAAAAAGCAAAGCATTATAAATGTGTATTTGACATTTGGTGACAAAGAAACAACAATATATTTGTTCATTTTTAAAAAAAAAGTCACATTTTCTTTATCAATCATTGCATTTTGGATTAATACAAAAAATATTATATTTCTGGACAACTAATCTTCTGTTTAATGCTGTTAATATTAAAGTTTTAATTTGAATAACAGAAAACGAGCCACAGATCAATAAATACAGAGTGATCGTGGAACAAATGAACGTTTCCGTTATTGTTTTCCGTACTGTTGGTGAGAATCGATTTTCCCGAGCATAAAATCAATTGATCCCACCGTTGTATTACTTTCTTTTATCAGTAGTTTGTGTATTTTCTCTGCGCTCCATTTAATAACTGTGTCGTTCTTCGCGGAGTCGCTCCTATCAAACTCGCTTTCTTTTATTTATATATTTGCAAACAAAACTTTATTGTTTATTCAAGGGTTTTACATTATATATAATTTAAATACTTTTGTAATCCCTAAGGTTAACTATCCATGAATTTCTGCGTTCTCGTTCTCGCATCATTCCTGATTCCTCAACTTTTTATATGCCGACTTTTAAATTTCTAATTTACTTACTAACTTTTATTTATTTGTTCGTGCCTTCGTGTCTATTCAATATGTATGTATAGAATTAAGATCCGTCTTGACAATGTTTGTCAAAAGATAACAACACAATTTAGGTCATAAATAACTATACAATAACTCATTGTTTCGTATAAGTCAGTCTCTGTAACATTTAGACTGTTAAACTTTATAGCAAAGTTCAGGACAGTTGTAAATTACTACACTGCACCTAGGTTATTGCAAAATGCACTTCGAGCTTTACTATATTTAAATTACTTTTACGACTTGAAACCGGTTGTTTATTAATTTTATACATTAGAAATATACCGATATTAACCTAAATGAACTCAAAAACGAAAATGAGATAATTTATTATAATATTATTGAATAAAATAAATACTAAATTGACCTAAAAAGAAATTTAGCTAAAAAAATAATAATTTAATGCTTACTTACGTATTTAATCATAGATCAAAATAGCTCTCGTACGCACGCGACGCATAGACTGAACGCAAGCGATACTGTGTCTAAATAAATATACATAACTCCTTATATTCATAATTTAATTTAGATTAAGCAAGTCTAGCTTAAAAGTTTTCTGAATATTAGTGCGCTGTAATTTTAAATTGAATCTATAAAGACAAAAGGTAAAACATTCGCAAGATATAGTCGAGACGATATCTCATTACACTACAATGAGACCACAGGCGTCGCTAACGGCGACGACAAATGTTAATCTTGAATTACAGCGGCTATACATTCTTAAGAGACGCAACTTCTTTCCGATTTATTTCACAAAACTGACCATAACTGAAACTAATGAACACTTAACACTGACAGTTTGTATGGCAGTCGAAGATCCTTAATAAATTCGAAACGGTATTGGATATATAAAATAAAAGGTACTTTTAAAATATGTAGCAAATATCGAAATAGCGCTTTAAATCGGAGTACTATAATTTTATTTATTTCTCTTTAGAACTCCTTTCGTTGACCATTCGTTATTTATTATATAACTATCTATATTTATACATCTATTTATTAATATTTTTATGTTCGTACATATATGTTAACAATTTCTTTGTGTTACATTAATAGGCAAATGTCTGTAATAATATAAATTTCCTACTAACAATGTTTATTTTCATAAAATATAATGATTGTTTGTTTTAATCTGTGAGATATTCAGCAAATTAGTACAACGTGATCATTGTCAGAGTTCGAGCGATGCGGATCGAACTCGTCGACCTTCGCCACACCCACTGAGCCGCTGGTGTCACGAAAACAGGATGTATCCATCAAGACATGTGTTTACTTGTGACATTTACATGTTTCCTACACTAAACAAATTTCGACTTAACATTCAGTCTAAGAATATTGACACTAATATTTAATTACGGATTAATGTTAACTAAAATGTACACATTTATATAAAAAAAAAAAAAAAGATTTACAATGCATTTTAAAGCACTTGTACTGTGCTACTTTACTGGTTAAGAAGACATATAGATATTAAGATTTCTTAAGGATAGCAACAAATGACATTTAGTTTGTAACAGTGTTGATGAAGCGGTTAGATTTTAGGTATAGATAGAAATAAAACTTGGCAGTCATGGAAAAAGATCAAAATAATATTATGTTTTTTTTTTATCGTTCAATTATCAAATTGTGAGACGTACGAATTATAAAATACATCATTTACTAAATGCACATATTTCAAGGTCTTTTTCATGATAAATAATTGAATATCAGCTTGCATCGCAGCCTTCTCTGTAATTACATAGAGATCATTGTCAATAATTGTAATTTTTTTTCACTTGCCGAATTTATGCCAATTACATATTTATAAAGGCCAACAAAGCTAATGATGTTCTAATTGATATGTTTTTTAGTATTTATTCATTTCAACAGTAAAAACTACACAGAATGAACACATCTTGATTAGTTTGTTTACAAATTCATTCGTAAAAACAATTGTTTGATAGTGGTAGAGCCAGCGACAACAACATGTATTACATGAATTAAATACCACGACCTTACAGAAAACTTAATTTCTTTGATAATTAAGGTACTGGAGGCCTAATTCTAGTCTTGTCCTTCTCTTTCTCTTCACATCCTTTTATAGTCCTCAGTCCATTAAAGGAATACAACTTATTTGCTACTTATTTGCTTCTTGCCGATGTTTATGGGTAGCGATCATATCATACCGCTTGCTTGTTTACCTTTTCAAAAAAAAATTATATCCCTATCGGTTGTTAATAAATGCGTTTATAACATTTGTTTTGATAATGTTTACTGAGATTAAGTTGTTATTAAAGTATCATTACTTAGAAAATGAGCTTAAAATGTTCAAGATGCGATATTTGCGAGTAGGCAAAGGTTACTTGACCAATTTATGTATTGTAAATTAATGCATGTTTCGACATCGAACGTACTTGTGAGGAATCCGGCGTCATTGAAAGGTAAACTGGTAGTAACTCTTGACGATTTATCTTTTAAAGGAAACATTAACATTTGATGTGCTATATTCCTTGTAATAAAATTCCGCATATTATTCCATTGCATTTATTAGTAAACTTTTTATTCATTATTAATAGTTATGTTTCATATTAATTAAACATCTTATATTCTGTGCTCAAAAATATAACTTTTTTTATGTATCGGATTATGTAAACTGGGATAACGGTAAAAAGCAATGTCTGTAGGTAAAGTTAATACAGACACATACTTATTTAAATAGATATTAGACGACAGTATAGTATTGTGTAGTTACCTTATATATTAAGCTACATCAATGACTTTGTAAAGAGATAATAAGGCCGAATACAAACAAAAGCTTCGAATGCGGTCTTTATTCTATAAACATTTCGCTTCGCTTTGTTATAATCGCATAATGCAAAGGTCAATCTGTCAGATTTGTTTAGAAAAGTTTAGTTATGCCCCGAGGCGGTTGGCTAACCCTACTGATGTTTTATTTGCTTATAAACATTAAAAACAAATTGAAAGCAACTTAATCTTAATTCTAGTCTATATATAATATTCAGTAAGGTTTAAAATTGCAATTGTGTTGCATCGTAATGTTATTTATTGTGTAGGTTATTTTCGATGCAAATAAAATGATATCCTATTAAATTTTACGCGTCTCTAATCGGTAATATTTTTTTAATAATATATATTTTATTGAGTTGTTACTATTTAAACGAATATTGTGTCAAGGACACAATTCATTATATTCATTTGTAGAGAACGAATAACACTAGCAACCTGACGATATTTTTGTGTCCGTGCCCGTAGGTAGTATGAATCTGTATTTAGATAAAGATAAAATTCATCTTTTAAATGATAGTATATATGATTAAATAATTTATTTACACTAAAATTCTACCTTTGTGATTTTCGGCCTTACCTGTCACAAGGTTGGTTTGAGGTGATGTGCATTTAAGATTTAAAAAAGTATATATCATTAAACGATAACAAAAATCTTTTAAACGATTCATCTAATGATAAATTTGATTCCAGCTCTTTAAATTTGATCAATCAAGTAATGGTCTCTTGTGGTTCAAAATTATATTACATCCTACTTATATCCGTGATTAATAGTTGCATGAAACAATACTATGACGATTTAGAGAATGAGGTCTGAAGCTATCGACATCTCAAATCGATATCAAGTATAGATATATGGATTTTGTAAGCTCGAAACAATGAACATAATGATTGATCTACTAATGTAGGTTAATCGACTATTTCACCTCGTGATTGTTCTTATATTTGTTATACTATTACAGTTAATTACTAAATATTAAGTTACATAAGTTTTATATCTATAAGTAAAATGATAAAGCTTAAAAAGAAACGAATCAAAAATGACATAAAAAATTGAAGTGAAACTAAAATGTCATAAGGTATAGGTAATAAGGATCTACATAACTTAGAAGAAATGCGGTAACAAATTAAAAAAAAATGGTAAAGTTTGATCCAATAATGGTTTAGATTTTTAAATACGTACGTAAAAGTTCATTTAAAAGTCTTCGATAAGTCTTTGACCAACGTGTCTTCAATCAACGTGTAAGCGATGTGTTCATTGTGTAACATCAGTAAGGCGTACTATCGCCCTGTAGAAGGCAGATTCAAGATTGTAAGATTACATTGTCAGTGCGTCACTTTCACTTGATGTCACATTTTCACATGGTCTGTTTAATGGAGCGTAATGGCTTTATTTGTTTGGATAGTTTGATTCAGATGGACCTTTTATGGATTATCATAATGTCACTAATCTAAAATTTCAAATATGGCAACACCGAATGATTCGTAATGTTACTTTAGGCGTCTTGAAAATGATTTAATCGTAAACGGAAATCAATGTGCATCTTTCATTAGTAGTCGAAACAGTTTCATAGAAACAAAAATTATATTATTTACTGTCGAAAGGAATTAAAATATCTCTCGGTGGTGCATACTAATTTTTTAACCACACCCTACCGACTTACTTTAAAGTGAATGTAAGTTAAGGTTAAATACCTTTATATGCTTTTTAAAGATTTGTAGGAATGATATATTTAATGTCATTCAGCAAGTTAATTTTAAATTCATGACACAATCGCAAAATTTGCTTTGCATTCACGTTTATTATTATTCCTTTTGAGAAATTTGTATTTCAAATAGATGAGGTATAGACTCACTGTCATATTAAATAAATATTTCTTACAATATAAAATGTATTTTTTCTTACTATTCTGGAGTAATTCCCAAAGAGAATAAGAAAACGGCCGTGATGTTTTCTCCTTGTCTGCTCAGACGAATCAGATGGAAATTGGTATACATCGAATAATCGAAATTTTACAACAGTTTATTGAAATAAGTCCAAAGTAAGTAAGAATAAATTTCAGAGTAATTTAAATTGTGGGTTATGTAAGAATTATCTTACTTAAATTATTAATATTTAAAAAATAAAGTCATCTTATTGAATGGTAAGTTTTGTGTAACGATTCTGTCTGTAAATACTTATTTGCAGATGATAGATGTGAAACCAAATATAAATTTTAAGTTAACTTTAGTGTGTCCGCGCCTTAATAAAGTCTCGTCTGAGCCGGCACGCGCGCCCGTGGGACGAATCAATTCACCTCATCGTTGTAAACACGACAGTAGCAACTTAACCAGCTAGACTGGCTGACGATCTGATAACTGATATTAGCATGTTGACGTTAGAACTAGAATATATGCTCCAGTTAAACTTGTGCCTTTATTTTTATGTTCACTAGAAGTGATTTGTTATCCTAATGATATCATAAGCCCACGCATAGGTATATGTTATTGCGGTAGGTACTGAAACATAAGAAAGAAACTTCTATATGTATGTTTCAGAATTTTTTCAAGACATTTTAAATGAGATTGTTGTATTTTAAAAAAATAATAGTCGTGACCCTTACTAACACAAACTAATGTTTCTGAAACTAAGATCTAAAAAAAATATTATAAAAAATGTATTACGAAAAAGATGCTTAAAGGAAATTTTTTAACGTAACGATAACCTCGCATGTGTAAACTATATTTAATTGTTAGCTAAATTCTTGAAATTAGTTGAATTTAAAACGTTTATTTTCATGAATGAATTCCGGAACGCAGCGTCTGTTCCAATGCATCCGTTATAATTTAAAGAACAAATGAAAGAACC
The DNA here is from genome assembly GCA_016277805.2 of Papilio aristodemus. Lineage (NCBI taxonomy): Eukaryota > Metazoa > Arthropoda > Insecta > Lepidoptera > Papilionidae > Papilio > Papilio aristodemus. The sequence continues at coordinate 1,448,571 of JAABKM020000012.1, read as the reverse complement.
TACTTTTAAGTAAGACGAATGTACATAAATCAAGGCCCAGGTGTAGATTCTTCTTATAGAGATTATTTTGTATGTGTTTCATACCTTGAATAAATTAAGTATTAAAAATTAGTTATAGACATTTGAGTTTTGACTTAGAAGCCATTTAAGTGGTCAATGCTAAGGTTGTAAAGACAAATGTATCTGTAAAGACATGTCTTTAGACGGTAGGGTATCGGCTGTATGTGTCACGCTATTGCAATATAAAAAAAATATCTGTTTCATAACATCTGCAACGAATTTGTTGACGCCGGGCATTGAGAACTGTTGCAAAAGCCTACCTCAATGTCGCCCCACTTTCGCGCGTCCCCCTGTATAGTCGTGTCGTATCACAATTATGTCATGCTACGTTACTGCGCATTTCATTTCATATCTTGATGTATGACTTTTAATCTAAAAGTGAATTTGTTTAAACATTGAAAATTATTCCAATATATTTCTTTTATTTGTTTATTCAAAGTTTATATTAAACAGTTTTAAATTATCTATTTTCTAGATAATCCCAAATTAATGATATGTGGTACCGCATTACGCTTTAATTCCACAAAAAGCAAGGTTGGCCGAGCCATTGTGCGGCGGCGAACACGCGGGTTCCGCACAACACTAACAAAGCACATAGATATCGATAAGAAGACAATAAACAATAACATTCAGGTATTGCTATTGCAACACCTAATAGCTATGCGACCGCGCCAACTGGATTGTTTGCACTTTGAGTATGCTTGTAGCTTGTAGGAAATATCCCTTAAAAAAACCCTTTTCTTTAATAATCGTGGGAGATGTCTACATTGTTTTACAAGGAAATCCTATACTCTACCTTCGTTTGACCAAAAAAAATTGTTTAAGAATTATTGTACGAAAGCGGAAACTAAAAACTCTTTTCTTTTAATAAGTTGAAGAGATTTTGACGTCGATTTATGAAAATCAAACCTGTCACTGTTCACGTAATCACAAATGCAAAGATTTCGTGATATACATCTTGATCTACAAAATAGATTTATTAAATAAGAGAGGCAAATAACTTATTTTTTTTATTTTTAGCAAACCTTTATTGTATACATTTATTTAAAAAAAAGTAATTCAATATCGGTAAAAAATCTCACGAAGTATTTTTTTTGTTCTTTGATAATGTTGAATATAAACGAAAGAGACAGCAAAATTGCAAATATTGGTGTCTCGTCATAAAGATTGGATACATGTCAGAAGTAACATGGACAATTTGGCGAGATCAAGTTATTGTCTGTGATAGACGACGCAACGGGGCCAGCTGTTGCCGCCAGATGGTGTTCAATGATCAGATACTAATCATAAGTGCTGTAACTCAATCACACTGTCATTATTTTTATAAGATTTTGACGGTCAACCACAATAATGTTCTCACATGTATTTCAAACTATTAAGAAATAGAAACGAAGAAAATCCACAATTTCAGTAGCTCCTGTAAACCTACTTAGCGACTGCTAATTCAAATAAAAGGAGCGACCATTTCCCTATCAGACATCCATGAACCAGTCCTAATTATTACCGCAGGCAATGTTCGATCTTTATTGTTCGCTGTTAGGCTCGGCGTACATTAGATCGAGACTAATTAAATGAGGGTGTAGGAGCTCTGAGTTTCATTAAAATGGCGATTTTCGTGTGTGTGCATCTGATAGTGCACGAACGCCGACGTAAGCGACACTTCCTCCTTAGTACTGCTCGCATAAAACTTTAAAATATTATTTTATATGATCCTAACTCTTATTATAAATTGTACACGAATTATAAAGTTTACTTTACAAATTTTTGGTTTCGTATTTAAAAGTAATCACAGATTATAGTTTTGATTTGGTAAATGGCTACTTGAACCGATGTTTCTACAGTTTCCAAATTTGTAATATTAACTGTTAAAAATTTCACGCGTAATTTTGGTGACAGTAACTGTGTTTAAATTTGTGCTTGGTACCTCATTATAAAACCTATTACATTTTGATACCCTTTTTAGTAAAATCACTTATCTTATTGGTTTAGTAAATAAGAATCTATTTACAATAATTCATCCAATTCTGTCTGTCCTATTTCATACAGACTAAATTAATAATATTCATAAAATATTTTCAAATTTCAAATGATAAATTTGTCACTATTACTCAAATGATCATTTCTTAGTGCTAAAGTGAGTAACTGCTAATAAATCACCATTAGCATAAACAGGGGCTCGATGATCTACTCTGGTCTAGACTTCCGTGTCATTAACAGCCAGTGCGGGAGATACAGTGTCTGTAGTACGGCGTGCGATCACATCGCTGCAGCACACGCCTCTTTGTCTTATTTAATTTATTTCCTGGCAGAGAGTGTAATTATATCAAATAGAACGACGATGTTCCATTGGGAATAAATTGTTGGTATTGAGACTCGAGATTTATGATTAGCCTATATTTAAAATAAATAAATAAAGTCTGTGGGTGGTCTTATTCATTTCGAAGTAATGATTGGATTGGATTTCAATATTTATATATTTTTATTTTTAATTCACCTGTACTTTTACTTGCTGCCCTCTTGAGATTTCGTATGAATCAATTCACTAAGGATGCACCAAAGAAAAATAATAAAACTTATACTTCAAAGCATCTGTTTAATAAATTTAGTATTCATATTCTTTAGAGACTAATTAAAATATTTGGATTGCTAGCCCAATCTCAATTAATAAGTCTGGTCTATTCAGCTTAACTCAGTTCATAAATTGACTAAGACGAAGCGTATATTAATACGTTTTTGGGTCTTAAGTAGAACGATTAGATAAAATCTTAAACTGCATAGTACACAAGCGTTGCACAAGAACTAGTACTAGAGTACTAATCATAACACTTATCGACGTATTTGCACGCACGCTTGCTCGCTTGCCCAATACTTACGGTGCCCAGTGTTCGACAGCGGAGGCACGAGGAAACTTTCACTATCATACGAACAACTCGAGTGTAGATCTGATAAAGTTATTATTCGACATTAAAAAAAAACGGTGAAACTGTGAAACTTCGGTAATGGCCGACTAAGCGACCTTGTTTCGGGCACGCTTCGCTACGCCCGCGTCTTTTGTTAACACTCGTTTAATAAATTCTTTATAACAAAATTAAAATTGCAAGTTTATATGAAATACTTTGATTATGTAACACATAAGATTTTTTTGGCTGCATTCATAACTTAAATTTAATACAAATTTGCCTTATATTAAATAAGACATAAAAAGTTATCATTCATTCATATTGTAATCAATTTTATTGTAAGCTAAAATCTTATATCTCAAATAATTGTTTTTACAAACATTCTAATAGATATCCACAAACATGGCTTCCAAATTTAAAAAGTTTTCGAAATATAATATCAATAAAACATATTGACTTTTGACAAGTTGTTCAAATGCAATCCTGTAATGGAATACATATCTTATAGGTCTATAATTTATTACGTTGTTGGTTAAAGTATTTGTTGTCAACCAGCTTTACCCAACAGACTTCTTAAGAGATAAGTGTTCAGTATTTGTACATAGAATGTAGGCCGGCCACGTGCTAATAAAATTATTGAGTAATGTCCAGACCAGACTGTATGGAATTTATGCACATTGTTGTGTTATTATGAACATAATCGTGTTTTCTCTAAATATATTTGAAGTTATGGAATATTAGTAGATTGTGAATCGACACTTTGTCTTGGCACATTAATGTTATTGAAGTTTTGTTTCTAGACATATTTTACATACTTTCCTCTTATTTTCTGATAATTTGTCTAGACAAATTACAAAGTGTCGACTCTCACAATCTACCGGTGATATACAATATAATCTAAAGGTACACATCAGTCATAGTTATAATAATAACTACTGACTGATTTAAAGGTTGAACTAAACATAAAATTGCAAAACACTACTAATTATTAGTGGTAGAAAAAAGTTGTGTAAATATTAACTGACCTCATGCCGTCGAAGCCGTCATCCGATCCATTGATAGTGAGGACCGGCGCACGCGCATAAGCTTTCGCTACGCGTCTATTCTTCTCGAACACTATCACCTTTGCCCAGATTTCGTCGTCGATCTGTGTCCATTTGTCCAGTACTTCTTGTATATGTTCCTGCAATTAAGTATATTAATTAGCAGTGAAAATATTTTCGATGAAAATACTAGATGAAATAGTAGAGGACCTCAAAGTATCTTGACCCTGATAAAGAAAAGCATTGTATTTAATTTTACTATATATTTGTCCAAAAGTTCCATATAATATTTTTAAAAGATTTATATTAAGAAAAAGGTATTTTTTAAGATATAGAAATATAATATGTACAAATAATAAAGAGATATTTTTAAAATGTCTTAAAAGTTTAAAGTACAAAACGTCAAGCTATTCTTTTGTATGTCCTACTACCGTTTTTCGGGTAACTTTTCTTTGAAATCCCTCATTTCTTGAGTCCCGTTACACATAAAGAGGTAACATTTTCGTGTCAATGAATGTTGTAGACAATATTTAACGCTCCGTTGTTACAACAAGAAGTTATGTAACAAACAAGGCGTTTGCATGTCCAGTTATGACATTACGGTTCAAACGTTGCCTTTATTTTTGTTTAAAATGTAACTTACGACACTTCAAACATTGACCTTGTGTCATGGTGTTTCTTTTGTAAGCTGAGATTGCTAATGTCTAAGATATTAATCCAGATTTGGCAACGTTGCTGTATCTAATGACATCGCGCAAAGCGTGGGCGCAACATTGTTCTGCTCTAGTAATTTATTTCTTACTTGGAGTATATGAGTTTGTTTAATTGTTTGTCCTAGCTTAAAATACCTTTTTTTAATAGTGGCCAAATGAAAATTGCGTAATTTAGAAGAAAAGATTCATAAGAGATAAGAAAAACATTTACGATTAACTAAAAAATGCTTTAGGGATGACAATGTTTTTAAATATTCGGTAACAACGAAAATCTTTACTACCGATGTAGAAAAAGACGTACACGCAAACGAAATTATACTATTACTATGATGTTAGTGACCTCTACATCGGTGTAACAATTTCTCTAATAAAACTTTACAAAGAAAAATTGACTTTATGAAGAAGAATTTGAAGTTTAAAATGCAAAATGCTAGATTTGATGGTACGGTAACAATTTACGCGGTCACCGTCCCGTGTAAACAGAACTCTGTTTTTACTTACTGCACTAGCAATTTTCCCGCGGCTATCTAGTTCTAAATAAACCGTTGCTTTAAACAAAAACTTTGGTCATAATTACAGAGACCGTTCGGTTCTTCTTGCTCTAGGGCTGTACAAACATTTGATCTTTGTCTTTGATAGAATATTTCTTAACTCGTTTCTCGTAATTTTTAGTAAGTACATAGATATCAGAATATACGTACCATCTCACTAAGAGGAATAGAATAAACGGTTTTTACGGATTATACTTATAGTACAGTTTGTAATCGAATTACTTTATTATTTGGAAAACGTTTTGGTTAAGACTTTTAGATCAAATTTTGCACAACCCTGTTGGAGAACAAAAACATGTTGGCATGTTTTGTGGCATCATTATAGTTATTACATAACAGCCAATTGGGATTGTTAGCGTGTTTTTCGTTCTTTCCGGCTCCGTGATAATGATAGCGAATCTCACTTTCGATAGCGTTCCGCCGCATCCCGCGTGCTCGGTTGAAAGTAAAACTTGTGCTGCCGTTACTTTGATCTTAGTTTATATTTATGCATGTTTATTTATAATCGAATCTATTTCGTTTTGAAGTTTTTTTGCTTTTGATATTCACCGTTATTATCAGTGTAGCGCAGGTCATGGAGTTAACCGCCATTAAACTAAATTGTTATTACCTCGAAACTCAGCTAGAAACGAGACTATTCCGGGAAAATGAGTAATGTTTCTAAGACTAGCTAGAATATACGTGCCACGTTATGCGAATACAATACAATACAATAGAAACAAAAGTTCAAATTCAAACAAAACTAGGAACTGTAATAAATTGGCAACAATCACTTTCATATCAGCATTGGATCGATGAACATATCTTTGTTCAGCACAACTTCATCATTGACTTGATATTTGACATCGATGGAATCAATAGGTTATCAGTGATGGAACATTTTCGCTAATGTGCGATTCACAGTAATCTTCGTTACAATCTAGCTATATTGTTGATCGGAATGTCATGTACATGCTATTTGCGCTGAATAGTGTTCGTTAGTGTATGTAGTTTTGTACTTATTGGTAAGCGGACGGTCACTCACGCTTAATCATTGAACTGATTTATGGTCAACGCTTTAAAGGACTCCACATTGTTGTCGTATATGGGAAAAATTACGCCCTTTAACATCCTGTTGAAACTTTTTATTTTACCTTGTAAATTGTAACTTCCTTTTAACAGTTTTTATGATTTTAAATGTTGTTTATAGAAATACTACCATACCAGAAGTCACAGTAGTATTTATTAATAATTATAGAGTTAAATTCTTGCTCATAACTCAAAAAATATGTGCAAGTTACAGTGGAAGTTAAGAATTTTATCAATTTTATGTTAGTACTATTATGTTTGTTATTAAATTGTTTGTTTTTGTGTGTAAATTATCTTAACGTTTAAATTTAATGCATGTCTATTGTAGAAATATACTTACAGAAAAATTCTCATAACTATTGCAATTAAAAACAGTATTGAATCCGTTTTAAAATACGCAGCAGGCAAGAGTTCATAACACGTGGCAATTCTTTACAAATAATTAAAACTTTAAAATTTGTTTTTTTTTTTTTTTTAAGTTACATGCCTGTTTTGTGTTATGAAGTAGTGATATATTAAAGAAATAATTAAAAAGTCAAATAAGAAATAAATTTAGTAGTAGTAATATTCGCTTGGCACTGAATTCCGAAAACCTTTTCGTTTGAAAAACGGTACAGCATGTTTATAAGTAAAGCTATTTGTTAATTACTTAGAAGCAGCAATCGCTCGAACAAAAGACTTCAACGGGTGCTAGAGAATATCATTAATTTACAGCTTACTAATGTTTACAGATTATAAGATATAACCGTTTTTTTAATATCAAGATTTAAAATGGTGTTTTACATGGGAATTAAAAAACTTTACAAAGTTCCATCTTAAGATTAAGACTTGGCTCATAGATGGCGCACAGAAATAGACATCTAACTATATTGTGTAAATGTTTGCGTAATGCCATTTGATTTCTTGCTCAATTTACCCATTTGAAACTTATATTTGATTGATAATTGTTTATTAACAACAGGTTTATTGGGAGTTTTGAATTAATACATTATATACTTATTGATACACAAAAACTCATCTGACGCAAACATATAAAAAAATCCTTAATACTTATTCATGGAATATATTAAAACCTTTTTGGCAGAGGCCAGAGGAAAACATGTCCCCAAAAACCTGTTCCGACGATTATTTTTATTTTCTTCCTTCGAATCTATAAAATTTTTATTACAATTTTGACAACTCAAAGTTGTAAATATTTGAAGAAAAGGGTAAGTCAAGTCGTTCTTTATAATTGTTTGGTTCATATGCAAATATATATTTTTAACGTTTAATATATAAATTCTGAAACATGATTCAGTTGATTTTTGGTTGAACTTCGCTGTATCAAAATACTTCTGCGTGTCTTCCGGTGAGAACATAACAAGGGGCCATCATCTTCTTTGCTCTGCTGTCCTTATCCTAGTTTAGAGATCTTTATATTCTGATTCGTCTGCTTGTTAACCATCTTCTTCTTCTTAAAAATAATTTCTAAGTTACGGTACTTATATAGTCATAGTGTTGTAAAATGCTTGTTACATTTGTTGTATAAATTTATAAAAATTGCTTTTACTGAAAAAGATCTATGCATCCAATGGAAAGTGAAATACGTTCGGTGTCTACATCGGTTTCGAATGATTCCGCATTCTTAGTCCAATGATCCAATTTAAGCTATTTTCAACCTTAGTTTAAAATAATTGAAGTCGATAATTAGATTGTGTTTCTTCAAAGCTGCTCTACATAAGCAAACACTGGTAACAGTAAGTGATGACCTTGCGTGTCCGAGTTTCCGCCGTCCGTTCGCGCGACTCGGACTGGTCCTGACATTACGACGAGCAGACAACAGATACAAAGAAAATGTTATTTTTTTAATTTAACAAACTAATTCAAATAAAAAGAATAGGTGACCTGACATCTATGCTGTGTACACTTAAATTACAAAGCAACAGATTTGTTACGGATTAGTAGTCAATTATGAAATGAAAAATCAGTGATCGGATTGATACATTTCAAAAACATCAAACTTTTCGTTCGCTGACGACAGAGCTAGTTGAGACGAGACTAAGCTTTTAAGAGAGCAATTGTAATTTCAATAAGTATATATTAATTTATATAATGACTTATTGCAATGTACGATATACGATTCCTAGGATATTTACGAGTAAATTAGGTTTACTATTACTATTATAGGTAGACTATTAATAAAATGATTTTTTGTGTTCTAAAACCTAAACACATTGATTAAGAACAAAAGTTGGATAAACCGGATTCACATTTATTTTTTGTTTCACTTTATAAAGTAATGATGTGTTTGATTTTGATCAAAATAATCTTATTTGATCTTTTCGTGAGGTCCGAAGTGCCAAAAACAATCAAGTCTCCCGCGAACTTATCGATCCGTGTCGATCGTTAAGGTCGGTATTGATATTGAGTTCGACAATTTAGAAGAAACCATTGGAGTATAAGTTCACTAAAACTTTTCGTGAATTCTGTTTTTTACTTTTTTATAGTCTGCACATTATTAACGGCTAAACTAATTTAACTAGAGATTTAATTTTCTGATGGTTTTTATACGTTAAGCTTTAAGTTATTTTAATAATATGAAATATTTATGTACGTTCATAAGATCGTTCTGTGTTTTTTTTTCATTCACACTTAATTATGTTAACATTAAAAATCATAATGAAAGGACTTGCTTATCGTATCTGTGAAATAAATTTCGTTATCATAAATAAAAATCTTGTACATATCTTAGAAGGAGAAAAAAAAAACTTATAATACGAATCCAAAAGTACATAAAGCAACTACACTCATTGCAGGTTTCAATTAGACAAACAAATATGCAAATATTTTAGCGCATGTTAACAACTTTTTATGATCCCAAATACGTTGATATTTCGATAACCTTTGATATATGTATACAAGTAATCATTTCAAATAAATTAAACACGTTATTATTAAGGCTGTTTATGGAATTGTGGAAATTTAACAGAAAATAAGATACAAGAATTTTTATCAGTACAAAAATGTCAATTGATTTACTTCTCATTGAATGTAACTGCGTAAACCGCATTCCGGTGAGTTCTAATAAATTATTCATTTATTTGACAGTAAATCAGGTGTTTTACGTACTGAATGCACATAATTATTACAAGCGTTTTGAGGGCAAAGTTAGCAATAAAATTTTGGTTTGATGTAAATATGTATTTCATATACGTAAAAGTAAATATCTATTATAAGTTACGTTGATTCCTAATATATATTATTGCTTGATTTTTTATTAAATTACTTGTTAATTTTATGTTAATATTTCTTTATTAATAAACACACCAAAATCAATTTAAAAAAGTTTCATTATACATAATTTTTTACATTAACTTTTCATGCTAACGGTACTCAGTACACTTCTTGTATATCTAGTAGACCGACCTACGACCTTGGTCATCCCTTGACGACCTTTTAAGTTCAAACAGCATGCCGAGAGTGAATGGAGACATAGTTTATGCTTCGATTATTATTTAGCTACGGGTCATCTTACCACGACATCTAGGTGACCTCTACAGTTAACATAATATAAATGTGTGCAGATAACAAACGATAATTTACAAGATTCGTAATGACTTTAGGGAATTAAATATGTATGTATTTTGTGCTATACTATTTTTTGTAATATAACGAATTATGTTATAAAAGTCTTCAGCTTTCCAAGAATGTAATAAAAAAAAGTTAGATTGTTGCTTATTTGGAATTAAATTTCGTACGGAACTAAGATTTTGTATTTCAATTTTGTAACGGCAGTGTATTTTACTTTACAACTACAACTTTTAAAAAAGCATAGTATTATTAAAAATATGTTAATCACCTAAATTTTTTATAGGAAACAATATAAAAAATCATTTGCTCGATGCCATACGAACTATATTTTAGTATAAGGTTTTTTGTTAAAGTTTAAAAAATGTTAGTAAATTATAGCTTTATAAAGATATTATAAAGATCTTTACAACATCTCTAAACAAGATGCTCACACGTCAAGGTCGTACCAGCAATCACTTTTGACTTCAGTTTATTTGTATTTTAACGGTTTTTTTTCTTTTTGTTACCTAAGAGCTGCGAGGTAGACTTTAATATCTTATTAGTTCTGTATATATGTATATACATACATACATACATA
>JAABKM020000012.1:1177263-1195286 GCA_016277805.2 Papilio aristodemus | reverse complement strand
TCTGCCCAATGGAAGTGGAGCTGGGAAAGCTCTGCTTCCGTTGTGGCGGAGAGGGGCATAAGGCGGCCGCGTGCGAGACCCCGGCTAAATGCGCAGTATGCGCCAAAGCCGGTCGCCCGCACGCGCACGTGATGGGGGGTACGAAATGCGTACCCCCCACTGTGAGGGGGAGGGTCCCTAGAAGGCCTTCCCCGCACCATCGCCGCGGCAAGTCCGCCCGGTGGCCGAGGAAATGGATGTGCAGGTGTCTTAATGCCCAGACACCGGCACATCGAATTCCTGCAGACCAACGCCAACCACTCCGCCCGCGCACAGGACCTGCTAACGCAGGTCTTGGCGGAGTGGAGCATTGACGTTGCGGTCGTGGCCGAGCCCTACGTAGTCCCCCCCAAGTCAAACTGGATCGGGGACTCGGAGCTGTGGGCGGATGGCCTAGCGGGCGCTGAGTATGGCGCCCGCACCATAGAGGCCATACGCCCGCGGCTAAAGGAATGGTGCGGGAGGACCCACGGGTCCCTCACCTTCCGAGTGACGCAGGTGCTGTCCGGACACGGTTGTTTCGGACGGTACCTGTGTCGCATCGGGTGGGAGGAGACGACGTCGTGCCACGGGTGCGGCGACGGCGAGGACACGGCACAGCACACTTTGGAGGAGTGCCGTGCCTGGGCCGAAGAACGCCGCGCCCTTGTCGCGACGATCGGCGGCGACCTCTCGCTTCCCGGCGTCATCAGCGCCATATTGGTAAGCGAGAGGTCGTGGGCTGCCGTGGCCTCCTTCTGCGAGGCAGTGATGTCGCAGAAGGAGGTGAGGGAGCGGGAGCGCGAGAACGATCCTCTCGCGCCCCCGTCCCGGCGCAAGCGTACTGGGAGAAGGCGGCAATACATTGCCGCCTTCGCCCCCCGGTGAGGTGAGGGAGGGGAAGGGCTGTCTCGGGCGGTCTTTTAACGACCGCCCTGGAGACGGCCTATGACAGCGGGGGCGAGGGGATCTGCAGATCCCCCCCCCGCAGCCGATTTTTTTTATATAGATGGAGGGGGGTCGGGACGGTAATGGTGCTCAGCGCCCGCTGTCCTGGCCCCCCATGGGCCCCAGGTGGCGGGTCCGTAAGGGCCCGTCACCCATGACAACGGGCAGAAGAAGAAGGGGCCGGAAACGGCCAGCGCTAGAGGGGGTCGCGGTAGTGTGCGTCAAGCGATCCCGTGGCCCCCTCTAAAATGCGCATGAGTGGGCCTTGGAGGTTTAGTGGGTAGTGCCGAACGTCTTTAGGCGACCCCCACACTCCCCACGTCCTTGCACCGCCCAGACGTGGGGGTCTGTTAAACGGAGTCCTCCAAGAAAAAAAAAAAAGGTCAGTAACGTCATCGATGCGGTTAACTGGTGCAACAGAAGAGAAAAACTCGCCAGGAAGGCACAGCGGTTCGCCTTAAACTAACTAACTTAAACGAGAAAATTGCAAATCTTCTTTTATAGCTGCCCGCATTCCAAGGAGGACAACAGGCAATGCCTTGTGCCAGGAATCCTGATGACACATCAAGGCTGCTTTTAACTGACGGTGCATACGTTCTACTAAGCCGTTCGCACACGGGTGATGACTTGTGGTACGAATGCGCTTGGTTGAGAAAAGTTGCAACAAGGACTGAAAAAGTGAGGACTCAAACTGGCGCCCTTGGTCAGTAGTGACAATAGAAGGAACGCCAAACCTTGAAATCCACTCCCTATAAAAAGTTTCGGTTACCTCCTCGCCATTCATCGAAACCATAGGCCACGCTTCCGGCCATCGCGGGAACCGGTCAACAGCTGTTAAACAGTACCGGAATCCTTTGCTGTGAGGCAGTGGACCAATGATATCTAAGTGGACGTGCCGAAAACGTTGGGTTGGGCTAGTGAAGGAACCAAGAGGCGACTTAGTGTGCCTCGAAATTTTACTTCTCTGGCAAAATAGACAATCGCGAACCCAAGTTCGGCAGTCCTTTTGAATACCGGGCCATATAAAACGTTCAGCCATCATGCGTGCAGTAGCCTGCGCGCCAGGATGACTTAAGTTGTGTAATTTATCAAAATATGCGCGCCGGAAAGAAGGAGTTAGGAAAGGTCTAGATCTGCTTGTTGACACGTTGCAAAAAATGGTCACGTCCGTGCCAGGAATGTTGACTTTTTCCAACTTTAAGTAAGAGTCAGTGCAGGCCTGGGCGAGTTCGCCATCCTTTTCCTGCTCCTTGGAGAGCGCAGCGTAATCATTTTCAAGATGAATCGCCTCAATGCGGGACATAGTGTCCGCAACAGCATTATCAGCACCAAGATGTGCCGAATGTCAGTGGTGAACTGGCTAATAAATGACAATTGGTTTAGCTTAACAGGTGAAAGCTTTTCACGACGTTGAATGAATGCATAGACCAATGGCTTATGGTCCGTGAAAATGGTAACTTGTTCCACCTGAAGGATATGCCGAAAGTGTTGGACACTTTCGTACACCGCTAGCAATTCCCTATAATAAGTCGGCCAACTAGACTGCTTGTCATTTAACTTTTTAGTGAAGAATGCGAGCGGTTGCCAAACAGATCAACATTTTGTTGAAGGCAAGATCCAACATGGGTTGCAGACGCATCAGTAAAAAGGCCAAGAGATGCTCCAGCAACTGGGTAAACCAGAGTGGTGGCTTGAGCAAGGTGGTCCTTACATTTCTGGAAGGCATGTTCCAACTGCGCAGTCCAAGGATCCGGTTTCTTGCCTTTAGATTGGGTTGAAGTTAGTAGGTTTATAAGTGGCACTTGCGATTCAGCAGCGTTGGGAAGAAATTTACGATAAAAATTTAACATCCCCAAAAATCTACGAAGACCTTCAACAGTTTTCGGCAGGGAAAAATGACGAAGAGCTTCTATCCTCTCCGGGGGCGGGCGCATGCCCTCCTTCGAAATCCTGTACCCTAAGAAGGTAACCTCTCGTACACCAAACACACACTTTGAGGAATTGACTACAACACCGTAGTCTTGTAATCGTTTAAATATAAACAGCAAATGTTCCTTATGCTGAGTCTCATCCTTAGAGTAAATAAGAATGTCATCAACGTAGGGAAAACAAAAATCAATACCCCGAGTGACCTCGTCAATGAATCGTTGGAACGTTTGACCCAAGTTCCGCAATCCAAAGGTCATGAAAGGGAATTCGAAGAGGCCAAACGGAGTCGTAATGGCCGTTTTCGCTATGTCCTCCTCAGCAATAGGAATCTGATTGTAGGCTTTGATCAGGTCGATGGTACTAAAAATGCAGGATCCAACGATGTTGTGGCCAACGTCCCCAATGTGTCGCACTGGGTAACGATCGGGCACAGTCCGCGTATTAAGGGCGCGATAATCTCCGCAGGGACGCCAGGTGGAATCTTTCTTGGCGACAAGATGTAGCGGTGAGGACCAAGGGCTTTTAGAAGGTCTTGCGGTACCATTTTCGACCGTTGCTTCAAACTCCTTCTTGGCGACGAGCAGCTTTTGTGGTGCAAACCTGCGAGGGCGACAGGAAACGGACGGTCCTTCAGTCGTGAGAATATATGAATATACGTCTATTCTAGACGAAAGCAAAACAAAAGTCAACTTAACATGTATTTTTAATTGAAAGTAAAAATATTTACAAGGACTAAAACGCTACAAGTCGTCCAATCACGTACGAGTTATCGACTACAGCGCCCCGCTCGTATTTACCGAAGAAATATCGTTACGACGCATTCAAAACGCAACACGACCAATGTCACCCGGGCGTCAAAACAACAAGAAAATAAATGAATACCAAGTTCTTCTGCCCATCATTGAACGTCGAATGTCAGTGCACCAAAATACACCGTCACGTCGTAACACGTAACACTTCGAACATATATATCGACATAGTCGGCCCGTTACAAATATCCAACGATCATCGATACTACGTCCCTATTATCGATAGATGCACGAAGTGGCCCAAAGCGATGTCGGTATACGACATTACTGCAGAGACCATAACTTCATTATCGCCTAGAACACGTCCGCCACAAACCGTTCGTACACAAAGAACTGTCGACGTGAGTGTACAGTGCACATATTTTTACGTCCGGAATGTCACCATACGGTTGTCGCTCACACCGCCGTACGACAGACCTTCCGAAGTATTACAGCGACACGACAAGTACTTCAAAATTCAGCTGTAATGTAAAATCGTTCGACATACTGCAAAACACGAACGTCTGTAATATCGTTCGACATACTGCAAAACACGAACGTCTGTAATATCGTTTGACATACTGCAACCGGCCTACACGCTCAAAAATGAAGCTGACAAGAGGTGGAACCTACGACAAGAGACAGGACAGGGCGACATCAAGCGACACGCTCACCACCAACAAGCTATCCCTACATCACCAGATCAGGTCGCGTGGTGAAGAAGACTGTACGCTTCGCTTGAGAGGGAGTGATATCGGAGATCAGTCTCAGCGTGTCGGCGTGTCGCATGCATCGGACTGCGACTCGACGCGAGACATGGACGGCCGATCAGCCTTCCTCACGCGCAGTCAAAACTGCATTACCAAGAGACCTCAAACCTTCTTCTCTTCTCCTTCACTCCTAGTCCTCATTCCTATTAATTAGTTCTCATTGGTCCCTATACCATAAATCTTATTTTAGCAAATAAACGCGTGGCAAATAAAATAAATTTTGAATATATGACATTAGGAATCTGGACTCCGAGTTTCAATCTTCTGAATAAACGAACACGCAAGACAAGCAACTTTAAAACAGGTTTTGTCAACTTACAAAAATAATGTCATACTTTTGTACAAAAGTATATAATACGTATACAAAAAACACACACACACACAAATAAACACAAAAAAAATCATAACTGTGTGACATTCATTCTTGTGAAATGTAAAATATAATTATCACAGATACTACGCAATAGTGCCTTTGTAATTTTTTTCTGCATAGCGTTCAACGAAGGCATCCACGTTAAACTTCCGCCTGCAACCATTGCAGTTCATGTACCTGACTCTCCCGAATACCGGTCGATCCACACAGCATTTGTCGAGAAGACCACATACTGCGACCATACAACCTGTAAAACATTGGATATTTACTTGTACATACTATGATATGTAAGGAATTATTGACTCTTTCCATTTGATTTTTGTAATTACTACACGCAAATGGGAGTCATTCAAAGCTTAGAGTATTTATACCCTAGTTTGGAATGCGGGCCGTAAACCTAACTACTAACCTAATAAAGGTTGCATTAAGTTACTCACAGAATTCCATTTCAAAAGTTCATGACCATTAAAACCACTTCGGGAAGGCCTTTGCTCAAATACTCCAGTTTATAATGATTTGTCTATGGTCTATGAATTAGCGGACTTATAAGTTATACAATGAAATATTTATGTTGCGGATTTTGTATTTTTATACAGATGTCTATATCGCATTTTGGTGGGTAGATACATTATGTATTGTAAGGAGAAAATAATTTGTCCAGTGCTAAATTTTCACTACATTCGACTTATTGTTAATTTGTATTTACCAGCATATCCATTTGGATCTCTTCCATCGATACTGTAACGATCATTCAAGTATACGGCATATTTGATCGCATCCTCTGGGCTCGACGTCCATTCTAGAATCTTCTTGGCCCAGTACAAGCGTAAAAAGCCATGCATTTTGCCTTCTTTTTTCAGCTGCAGTTGGGCTGAGTTCCACAAGTCCTCATGGGTTTCTCCTGCAGACAGCTGCTCTAATGTGTAAATGTGTGTCCGTTCATCATTTCTGAAATAATTTTAATTATTCAGTTGGATATAAAAGATTTTATAATGCAAACTATAAGTTAGTAATATAACTAAAGAATTCATACCCCTAGTACCTTCTACAATATTTTCCCCAAACCATTGGAAATGCTACTATACAGTTGCAGAAGAAATTTTAAAATGCTCCATCCACCAGAGCTCGAGTGGAAGGTACAAGTCTTATATATACACCTATAATATTGTTTAACTAAATTTCATCAATAAAAATAATAATAATTAGTCTTGAAGTGGAGACAAAACAAACAAAAAAACACAATACAAACCTATGTTCACTTAAACTCTTCTGCGCCCAATTATAGGCGCCTTTCATATTGTCGTAATGTTCATTGTAATGACAGAAGTTCTCCGCCAGTTCGCGACGCACTACCGCGACATCAAAGTAAGCATTCACACTTTCTGGATATTTTGATTTGTATTTTTGAACACAAAGCATTACTCTTTGAATCGAAATTTGACCTGTAATGAATATTTATAATAAATAATAAGTTTATTGTATATTTATTGTAATATTCAAATATATTTACCAAAATGAAACCAGGGTGATAAATTGCTCAATGCATCTTGCGTGGGGTCATTTCGATTTGAGGCATAAATTTTAAGTCTTGTTTCAAGGAAACTCTTCAAGGTTTTCAAAGCTTCATCATAACCTGGACTAATCCAATCCACTGGTCCTACAGATTTGTCGACTTCTGTACTCTCGATTGCCTTGTCCCAGTCTATGGGCTATCAATGTTTGAAAATAAATTCGAAATTTAGTACTTTTAACTAGAACCAATAAAGGTTTGTAACTTTTAATGTTATGAAACTTTTATTGCTGTAGTTGAGATATTTTTTTTATTCATAACTAATAAGGATTTTAATGAATATATTTAATATAATAAAATGTTAATTTAATTTATTTAGTTACAAATTATGTAAAAATTTTATAACAATTTGTTGTACAAATGTCAATCACCTCAGGATCAAAGTTGCTTGTGTATGGATGCTTAGTCACTGGTGGAAACTCAGTCAAGTACTCATCCAACTTGGAAGTGATTTTATTTCTCATACCCCAGACTGTCAGCTCCTGTTTGTCAGAGGTTACCCAACAAGGGATTATATTATGTGCATCCACCTAGAATATTTATGCAAATATATCTGTGTCAAACTTTATGGAAGGTATAGCACTTGGTATCTTTGTTTCTACTGCATCTTTAAAAGAAATATAAATAATAAATAACCTGTACTAAGGGCACATCCTTTTTCATTCTTTTTTTAACTTCCTCAAGACAATTCTTTGGAGTTCGAAGTGGACTAAAATCACATACTACTGCCCCAATATTATATGCAGTTATCCATTGTGTTAAAACATCATAACTACTACCTTTCAGTAGATGAAAAGATATATTTAATTTCTTACATTCTTGAGCAACTTTTTTTAAACCTGCAATTAAACAGTCATTTAAACAATATCAAAATCTTATCATATTACTAAAATTTTAAATAATTATAAAACATGACAACTCAATACATTAACAATAGTGTTTACCTTTAATTAAAAAATTAAATTGTCTCATAGAAATATCTACATATTTATCAATTAGACAAAAACAAACATGTAGAGGAACTTCGTTTTTAAGGGCAAGTTTCTGTGCAAACAAAAACGCCCAGTTGTCTTGAACTCTGCTGTCTCTCGACATCCAATAAACAATACCCTCGCAATAGTCGGGCACAAGTTGTACTTGAGATATTATACGCACTCGCTTTTTGTTAAAATCATAATCCATTATTGAAGTAGCCGTATCTTCACGTTTCTTTTGTAATTCATCTATAAAATCTAATAAGGTTGTCGTAGTCGTGATATTTTCAATGTTTGAAGATGTCAGTTTTCTTTTCTTTGCAGTGGAAGGCATCTTATGGCTCTAAAGTCAATTCTAAATCGACTATTTACGAAAATTGTTTGTAATGTGTAGTTTTCTCTTATCTTTAAAAGTTATACTTATATTTTCCCCGCCTTTTCAAGTGTCAATGTCAAAAATGTCAATGCAATGGTCTGGGTCCTGGTAGATAAATAATTTGTATCTGTAGTAAATTTAAATTCCGTATTTCGTACAAATTCAATGTTTGAAAACGCTCTATTTTTCCTAAAATTGTGCAAAAATATTTCCAATGGTTTATTTTTTACTTCCGAAATAGATGTTCGTGCATTTTTATTTCCCATCGCTACGTTTACATTTCATCGAGTATCTTTTTTTTAGTTCTAGAGCAGAGGAAGTCAGAAGTCTCCGATTCTGAAATATACCTCTAATTGGAAAAATACTAAGAAATAAGTAGACTGCTGGGAAAATATTTATATTTCATGGTAAACATGCAAAACAATGATTTTTTGATGATGAAAGTTTTGAAGTACATTTTATGTACAAATTCTGTAATTTACGTGCATTGTTTAACAAACACAGGCTTACTCTAAGGACACTTAATTTTTGATCACTAGCTAAAAGACTAGGTAGTACAGATGTAATCGTGTTTTTTCCCTCCATAGCGTTCAACGAATGTGTTGGTGTTGAACCTTCGTTTGCACCCATTGTAATTCATGTACATAACGTGACCAAAAACTGCTCGCTCTATATGTTTCGTTTCATGTATACCACATATTGATTTCATACATCCTGTAAAACCATTAAATATTCCCTTAGTATCATTTATTTAGAGTAAAGCTAGCAAAAGTTTTTAAATAAAGTATCCCCAGTGGAGTAGGAAAGTTGTCTATGGTTGAGTAAGCTTTCTCACAATATGGTCTTCAGATTCAAATTGAGATACATAGACACCAAGTTATGTGCTGGAATTGGATAATTTCTGTTCTTTGGGACAATAGTCAAGGGAGGGATAGGACAGGTTTGATTTTTACTTACCAGCATATCCATTTGGGTCACTGCCATCTAAACTGTAATGATCATTTAAATATATTGCATATTTGAGTGCATCCTCAGGGCTTGGGGTCCATTCTAGTATCTTTTTGCACCAATACATGCGTAAAGACGCATGCATTTTGCCTTCATTTACAAGCTGCAACTGTGCAGAATTCCATAGCTCCTCATGAGTTTCTGCTTTAGCAAGTTGTTCTAGTGTATAAATGTGTGTCCTTTTATCATTCCTAAAATAAGTTTGTTCTGTTTATAGTTACATGTTTTTATAGTGTAGCTTGCTTATTGTATAATCCTGGTGTACCTGAATAGACAAAAGTATAAATAGAAATAAAAACCTATGTTTATCTAGAGTCTTCTGTGCCCAATCAGCAGCTCCTTTTATGCTGTTGTAATGTTCGGAATAAAAGCAGAAATTTTCGGCCAATTCGCGACGAACAATCATAACTTCCAAATAATCTTTCACACTTTCTGGATATTGTGATTGGTAATTTTGAACACATAGTGCAACTCTCTGCGTCGAAATCTGACCTGTTATTAATGTTTTGAATAATTTTTAATACATTTTATTTTAAATATAAAACATAGTAAATATATATGGATTTATTTCAATACATCCATCTTCATATATTCAATAAAATACATGGATGTTTTCATTCTAATATGTTGCAAAGGCTGGGTGGCAATAAAAATAATAAAAAACGTATGTAAAATTAATATGCGATCACACCTGTATTTGTACATTCCTCAGCATAAGAGCACATTGCTTTTATTTGAATAGAAATTTTTTTAATCTGTAACCAGTGGAAGCAGCAATAATAATCTCCCTTGTTACTTACCTCTTGTATTATACATCTTCCTTATGCTTCATGTACACTAAATTTCTGATGGGTGTTTGTAAAACATATCCAAAAGTAAAAAAAATTATACCTACCAAAATGAAACCATGGCGACAAATTACTCAGGGCATCTTCAGTAGGGTCTTTTCGTTTATCAGCAAAAATCTTTAATCTTTTCTCTAGAAAACTTTTTAATGTTTTCATAGCTTCATCATAACCCGGACTAGCCCACTCTATTGGTCCTACACTTTTGTCAGCATCTCGAGTAACAATTGCCTTATCCCAATCTATGGGCTATAAACAATTGAAAAGTTTCTGATTAGAAAAAATAATAAGAGGATTTTAATATTTTCATAAATACTTCCTATTTGTTCCTATGGTTTCAAACTATCAAAATGGGAAGGTTAAACATTAAGTTATTACCTCAGGTTCAAAACTGCTTGTGTATGGATGCTTTATAACTGGTGGGAACTCAGTCAAAAACTCCTCCAGCTTAGAATTGATTCTACATCTCATACCATATATAGTATGCAGCTGTTTGTCTGCAGCTACCCAGCAAGGAACTATATTATGGGCATCTACCTGGAATCAATATTTACATGAATGTATACTGTTTAAAAACGAAATGAAATTAATTTGGAACAGTTGACAAGTGATAAACAATGATGAGCTGTTTATATATAATTCTTTGTACCAGCTTTGTATGGCAAGACTATGAAGTTCAAACTTAGAATGAAAACTTTTAATGTTCAAATTACAGTTAGATGTTTTTATAAATAATACTTTATTCACATTACTTGAATAAAGGGAACATCCTCTCTGAATTTTGTTTTAGCTCTCTCAACCCAACTGATAGGTGTCTTCAGGGGATTAAAATCACAGACTACTGCTCCAATCTTATGGTCTATAATCCACTGTGGCAATGCATTATCTCCACTTCCTTCTAGCAGATGGAATGAAATGTTCAATTTCTTACATTCTGCAGCAACTTTCTGCAAACCTGTTATCATATTTATAAGTAATAAATCATACTTAAATTCAAGGAATGATAATTTTTTTATACGTATACCCAGTAATTACTGCTCCCAATGTTTTTTTTACAGTAAAATAATATTAAACATATCTAATGAAAAAGTATATTTTTTAAGTCAGATAAAACAGTATTTAAAACTATTTTTACCTTTTATTAAAAAATGAAACTGTCTCATAGAAGCTTCCATATATTTCTCGACCAAACAAAAACATACATGCAGCGGAACTTCGTTTTTAAGAGCAAGTTTTTGCGCGAAAAGAAATGCCCAGTTATCCTGAACTCTGCTGTCTCTCGACATCCAATAAACAATACCTTCACAGTACTCAGGCACGAGTTGTACTTGTGACATTATACGGACGCGTTTTTTATTAAAACTAAAATCCATAATCGAATCGGCTGTAACTTCACGTTTCTTTTGGATATCATTCATAAAGTTCACTATACTCGACTTTGTTGTGTTTTTACAACTTTTAGAAGTTGATGACACCTTTCTTTTCTTTGCAGGAGGACCCATTTTTTTTAATTCAATTGATAAACTTCACTTTTTCTGAGTTATGATTTGCAACACTGATAGAGTGTATAAAACCGCCTTTTGCAATACCAATTTTAAAAGTTCTTATTCTTATCAATGTCAGCAAAATGTCAAAAAATTTGGTAGTGTGACCAGATTTTTAGGTAAATAAAACTTGGTTTAACTTGGAGGCCTACGTCCAGCAGTGGACGTCAATAGGCTGAGAAGAAGAAGAAGAAAACTTGGTTTAAGGTGTAAATCCATAATCTTTACATACCTTTCTGTTTAGGGATTTCCATGGATTACGGACGTTAGCGCATATATATTTATTTATTTTATTTACATTCCAGCCTTTTTTGTATAACATTAAATACAAATATTATGACTTCAAAATCACAGTTATTAAATAAAAAAAAATTATAAATGAAATTAAACTGTATCATAACGATATAGAATTTATTTAACTCTGAGAACCAAAATTAGAGTCGCTATTAAAATTCGAAAAATACATTTTCTTTAAATTGTTGCTACATGGATGGCAATCAGGTCTCTCTACACTTAATTTTATACACTCATAATTACAAAAAGCAATCCTTTGACACAAGGAACAAGTGATTTTTTCTGTGTTTAATGGCAGACAACATTCGAAGCACACATTGTATTTAGTTTTCTGGAAAAAAATATAACTTTTAGTACAAAATCAACAATTTTAATTAGCTTATGAAAATTTTTTTGTAAAACAATATAAATTTTTTTATATCTTTTATATTGTAGTGTTGAAGAGGAAAAGACAAAATAGATTACGTTTCGATCGTATAGTTTGGTTTAATTCCCTACGTTTCCATTTCGTAGCATTATTCTTCGCAATAGTGCAGAGAGATTGTTTTTGGATGGGTTCATGGGGAAGTTGTGGGAAAAGGAAGACACTTACATCTTCTTTAGCTGGTTTTACTGCAGTGTAATAATTCGTTATCATGGATAAATCCTTAACCAAGTCATGTTTTCGTATATAGTTTTGAACTTCTTTTTCAATTAAATTTTTTTCACATGCAGTAACTTTAGTGTCGGAGGAACTTTTATCGTTAATATACCGACAACAATAAAATACAATATAGAGTAAATATTTCAAAACGATTTTATCCTTTTTAGTTCTTTTACTTAGATTTGTCCAAAAATCTAGACATTCTTGAGGTGTAAGCCATAAACCAATGCCTGTTTTGTCTTTAATTTCTTTTATTATCATACTCCAGTGGCGATGTTTATATCTATAACATTATTATACATTTCACAAACTATAAAGCAATCCACAGAGTTTGATAGTATATATGTATTCAATATATTTTAGTAATAATACACGAGATCTTACTTGTATATTGTCATAATGATTTCATTAACATATGTTGTTCGTAACCAATGAATATGAGAATTTCGAGCCGAATCCGTCACGAGTTGTAGCGCCTGTTTATATTCCTCAATGTCGGCGGGAATTGTCTTTTGCTTCGAGGCACCTTTTTCACCATTAGATTTACCATTCTTTTTGACTTTTTGTTCATGTTTACTAGCTAAATTTAAAGTGGGACAAATAAATATATTTATTGAATTCTAAATGAAACGAGAGACTCACTAAGCGAGATAGTTCGGATGGAAATGGATATAATAACATCATATGAAATATAAATCAAAATTCGTCCTCGATTGAGGATGAAGACAAGGAAGACCGACTCCAAATAATGGGACCAGGTCTAGGATATCTATATGGCATTTGATAACAAATGTCGTTCTCTTTCTCTGGACAATATTTAAATTTATTTTAGCATCTTGTATGTATTACTCACCAGATGGACTGTGTTTAACGTCCGTGCCATCAAGCACATCAAGGAACTTTCTTGCATATACAAAAAAGTTATCAAAGTTCTCTGCTTCATTTTGACAAGGTCTTAACGGATCGGCTCCGCGGAGTAACAAATTTGTCAACTAAACGTGTTTAAATACGATTTAATATGATTCATGTTTAAGACTAACTAAAAACTGTTCAATGGAGTTAACTTTCACATGATTATTTTACACAGTTTGTGGCTAGTTTATTGAAATGGACTAGATTGACCTGGATAGTGCTACTGATTGCCGGCAAGCAGTCGTCATTGATTCGTGTTTATTATGACCCTAAGATTATTCTTCGCTATTTATTACGGCGACAAATAATTTATTATTTTTTTTGTTACTAACACACTTTAGTTTCTTAACAACATAATGTTCTTAGCTACCTACACTGTATTTTTTTTTTTGTTAGGAACAGTTAGGAATAAAAAGTTACCAGTTGAGGATCAGTTTGAGTGACGTGCTTTGTCAGAAGCTTCTGTTCAATAAAAGCCACAATAGTGGTGACGATATGTTAATAAACTAAAATTTAAGTAATACTGACGGTATTAAATTTACATACAATTTCTAGACGCTCCTTAGCTTCAAGTGTCTTGAAGAAGGATAACGAAAACATTTTTATTAATATTGTTTGTTTAGATTGATTAATAACTGCGTTGAGGTCAACTTTCGAATGACTTATAAAAGCATCGAATACATCGGCTCCTTTAGACATCGCTGTGTCTATAGCTGAACGTCCATTAAATTGCTCTACAGGACTGCAGTTATAAGTCAGGAGAACTTCAATAATATCGCGACGAATCTGTAAAAACAAAAATTAAATGAAAAAAGCCTTATTAAGCAGAAATCAAAAGTTAAAGACATTATAGTCTGTATTAAGGCTATTCAATTATTAAACTTTAAAAAAATACGTTATGTAACAAATACCTATAAATTATTGACTCATGTAAAAAAAATAATCTAACACCCATATAAATTTTATGCGTAAGAATACAGAGCTAAAATACACTAAAAAACCAACTTCAATGAAATTTAACCTCTTCTTCCAATGAATTTTCCACTGCCTTTGCTAGTACTGCATGTAAAAGAGTTGGTCCTGGTATTTCAGATTCCGTTGAATCCCGTGCTCTATACGGTACACGATGTGTACCATCCGCTCCGCTTTCGAGCAAGACACGTATAACTTTTAAATTATCCAATGAAAACTGATAGGAAATAACTATATCTAATGGTGAATATCCTAAAACCTGTGGTATAAATAAAAATAATAAATAAATAATTGTGGATGAAGTAAAAAACATAAAATGACGAAAATGAAAATTTACATGTGGATAACGTTCATTTGCGTCAGCGCCATGGTCGATCAATTCTTTAACTAGATGGCTACTCCCTGACGCCACTGCCATAAACAGCGCCGGCTGTGGACATCGTATGAGTCTCGGATCAGCTCCGTCCGATAACAATTGGACTATCGTTGATAAAATATTTTGACAGCTGAGAAAATTAAAAACATAAAATTAAAATGTTTAAAAAAATAAGAAGAAAACAATAAAAATAATATTTGCTGATATTAACTTTTCATTTTCACTTTTATCTATGAAATTCATTGATTCGACAATGTCTTTGTTTTGTTGAGGAATCTCGTTTAACGCTTTGGGTGTTTTGGATGGAGCGGTAGTGGCTTTTTTAGTATTTTTATCAGTGATTTTCTTTTGTTCTTCCATCTCAATATCTATGAGCTCACTAGTTATGTCGTTCACTGAAAAAATATACGGAACAATATTTCCTGATGATGGTCTTGAAAATATCTCCGTTATATTTGCCACATAATCATCTAAAATAGACGCAAATAGATCTTCATTGTTTGAGATATCGCCATCTCCTTTTACATAACTCTGATCCTGTGCTGAGGAGCTTGTTAAAGTTTTTCTAGGCAATTGTTCTTTCAGTGACAACAAAGACTTCGTCTTCTTTTGAGGTTTTAATAATTTACTCGGATTTTTAGTGAGACCGTTCGATTTAAATGGAGATGAAGTATTTCTTTCCATAAACCATTCACAGACATTTTCCAGGGATGCTGGAAATATAATGGAAAAGAAATAATGAAATATAGGATTTCATTACGTTTATTATTTATAATTAATAAAGATGTAAACTCACGAGTCTGGAGCAAAGTTGGTAGTTCTGGTATCAATGCTTGGGTCATGGCTCTGATAGAAATTCCCAAATAAGCACAAACGTATCGTATTATAGCAATGCTGAGGGCAGTGCAACAATAGTCATTATAATAATCAATATTAGCTCCAGCCTCCACAAGGAAATGTATAATTTTTGTTTTATCTCCACACTGTCATAGAGGAACGATTAAAGAGTTATACAGACAACATATTTTATGTTTATTGTTATGTAATTAATTCTTACCACAGCATACATCAGAACATTATTGCCATGTACATCCGTTACGTTTGGATGGACATTGTATTCATTAACAAGTTCAACCACTTTTTCCGTGTGACCCAAATAGCTTGCCATTAATAAAGTTCTGCGAATATATATTATTATAATAAGAAATAAAATTAGAACATAAATTATTTAGGTTGTTTCGGTGAAAAATAACAGTTAACCTGCAATGCAGTTCGTGATCAGCCGGCGGTTTTAAATTTCTTCTAGATTCACTCAGAATATTTGACATGTTTATCCTGGTAACGATCCGTTGATGATCAAGCAGAAAGGCATGTTTCATCATATGCTTTATGATTACGTTATTGTTCCATGCAAAATACGTTTTACTTTCTTCAACATTTTCATCGTCTCCTGTAATCTGTAAATTATTTCTCTAAATTAATGCATTAATAAGATGCATCTAATGCCTTCAATATATTTTGTTTAAATAATTTCGTATTTTCAAACCTTTTCTTTCTCTATTAAAATATTTTGTTTTCCCGATCCATAATAAATATTATCGAACAACTGGAGACAAAACACAGGACTTGTGACATCTGTGCAATGTTTTGGATATAGTTTCGGCCATTTCTCCTCCGCTGTTTCTGCATCCAATCCATACTGAATTAGAAGTTCTTTTGCAGTATTTTCGTTGCACTGCGAATTTTTTTTTAATAAAATTTCTCGAATCTTATATTTTATCTTACCAATATCATTAATCAAGGATTTGTTTTGAATTGAGTATTATATTTAAATATGCTAAAGTTGTAGCAATGTCAAACTGTTGTCTCTTGACTTTAGGATGATAGGTTTGTTGTTCTCTGCTTTTTTTCCACATCCACATGAAACTACTAATATCCAGATGTAACAATCAGTAAAATAATCGTTTATTCGTTAAAGTATCGTTGGCTTTTTTTCGATAAGAGATGTTGAGCTCTAGAACCTTGATGATGATGTAAAATGGGCTAAAATCATATCGGATATTTGATTCGAAGACTGGTAAAATTTAAGAAAAAACTATATCTACTTACATCTTTGGTACATGTGGTCATCAAAGATCTTTGTGCATCGACGCACGCTCGGCCAATATTGGTTGAGGTTAAATCCAAAATCAAGCTATATGTGGGCGGCACCCAAGCTAGTCGCAATAATTGATCACCCATCCAAAGACCAATGTTTTGTCGACCATCTACGTATGATTCAATTCCAGGTCCCCAGCGTACATTGGAATGAAAGAGGCCCTAGACAATTTAAAATAAACAAAGATATCTTGAATTACATAATTTTCATGTGTTTAAAATCTATGTAAAACAAGAATAAGTGGAAAACTATTTGAGTAACCAATGTTTGATTTAGCTACGCAATTTTGTTGGAAACCAAACCTCGTGAATTTGAATACTATGATTTAATAATACTTTTTTTACCATTTAGAAAATATTATAGTGTATCATACAAAATTTGATTAAATTTAGTTCTGCTATATCAACAAATTATTCACATTAAATTGCGTCTCATTGATGAATTCGTGTCATGCACGTCATGGCTAATTAGTGCATCTCTAAAAGAGCTTGCTATAGTTATATAAGTTTATATGACGTGGAAGTTTTGCAAACAAGCCACAATATTTATATAATTTAAAAATTTTTGAAACTTACATCGAACACACGTCCATCGGGATACGACAGGCTACCGTAGCCGTGCATTTTGTTGCAATAAAAGTATCCTTCGTACGTGAAAAAGGCGCCTTCTTTGTCAACGTATCGCCAAAAGTATTCTCCCACGCCGTGCATAGTGTCACGTAAGAACTGTCCTGAATATCTCTCCAATGACTACAATCATATATTTAATGCTATACTTTATCGCCTTGGTGTGCAGTAGCAGTCACTAGAAATATTTTTGCTTGCTTCATTTCATTTATTTCATTTATTTAATTGTGTTTTGTACCATTTTCAGGCACTTCATCCTAACCATGATCATCATCATGTCAGCCCGTTTTGACTCACTTCTGGACATAGGCCTATTCTCTGTCACATCACCGTTCTTTTTTGCGCTAATCTCATCTATTACTAATATCTCATTTCACCTATGGGTTGAGAAAATAAAAAATTATTGTACCTTCGCTCCTGTCCAATAGTTTTCACCGTCTCCATTTCTTCTATTTTCCTTATCTTTGTTTCCGATGTAATATTGTTGATAAGGCCAAGACTTGCTTTTAATTGTTTCACAAAAATGTGACATAGATATAGATAATAAAAATTGAAAATACTCTATAAAATCATAAGCATAATTATACGAAATAAATTAATACTCAAACGACATGTTTTGATATAGAAATATTATGTCAGTTGACATGACAATTTATAAATTTCGTAAGACGATGGGCCACAATATTTGAGGCCGACGAGCAAAATGTACTTTTTCAATAGATTCTCTACTATTTGATAAATATAATAAAAAAAAAAACAAAAATCCATTTGATTGTGTTGTAGGGGTCAACTTGTTGGCCTACATAGGGTCCTGCCGGTTATTCGGTATCGCGCGTCAGGTAAAATGTTAATTGGTGCATTTGAATCGCTCACGACCGCTGATTGGCTGAGACCGCCAC
>JAABKM020000012.1:1166938-1177163 GCA_016277805.2 Papilio aristodemus | reverse complement strand
GATAATCTCTCTTTTATTTATCGATCAACCGCGCCATATCCACGCAGCTGCGCGGTCACTGAGCACCACCATCTCTCGCCACACCTATACCACTACCACAGTGTGAACAGTAAAAAACTTTCATAGAACCTATTTAACTGACAGGAATTGCTAACTGGGTTACTTATGACCGGCTAATGAATGGTACAGGGGATGAAAGAAATTAACTTAGATTTAAATTCGTCATTTGTTTATTCATAAATGAAAAAAAAATACAAAAGTACAAATATTTTTTTTAATTCTTGTTAAAAGCAATTGAAACGCATACAACTGGACTTGGCTCGTTCAAAATACGTATATTCCTGCAACAAAAATTGTATTTTTATCGCCCGTAACGTAAAGGAGTAGGCAGAGATTATGGATTTCCATTTGGTACGATCCTGGCATACCTCTCTCGCTTCATCTACATCCATAAATCGAGGCATACATGCTCGTCGGTTACGGGTAATTCTTACAACTACATTACATTACATTCGTTTTATATCTTACGAGTGTTTATATAAAATCATGTAAATGAGACGCTTGTCTGTCTCATAAATATAAAAAGAAATCACCATTAAAAAGGCAGCCGCTAGTAGGAGAGCTTTGTGTTTGGGTTGCACCGCAGTCTCTGGGAACACAAGTGTCGTCGTAAAGTTCACCAACTCCCTGTCCCAGCCGTGGGATATTTTGCCTGTTTCACGCAATGAGTCCCCTGACATTATCTGAAACAGTTTATAACTGTATGATAACTTAAAAAAATTGCTTCGGTTGGATAGCTGTATGGTATAGTGCCGAAGTATCGGGTTCGAAACGTAGATCGGGTAAAGCGATATTGGATTCTTTACACTTGATATCAGTGTTGAGTTTAGATTTTTTGCACCATATGGCGACAGGCTCGCTGCCTATCGTATTATAGGACAGAAAACATATGGCAGAAAGTTTATGTACAGTCAAAAGCATTAATATGCAAACAGTACAACGCCGCAAGAACATGTACGCACCCTTCCGGTTCAAAAATATGTACTCAATGTCAAGGGCTTAAAATGTTTCATTAAATTGTATATAACGAAATAAGCAAAACATATATCGCCGCATTAATTATTTATGATAAAAGTTAACTTTTTTTATACTACAAGGTGGCAAACGAGCAAGCGGTATACTTAACAGTGACCGATGCCCATAGACACCTGCAATATCTAAAAGAGTTGCAGATGCTTTGCCTACCTTTAAAGGACATAGGAAGGGATCAATAGAAAAAGGATAATTCTTCTTTACCCATTAATCCCCTCCTCTGTCATATCCTCCTCCCTCTCCCATTCCTTCCTTATTACAAAGGGGTGGAAAGGAGAAAAGGATCAGAGTTGGGCCTCCGGCACCTCACTCATAAGACGAAACGCAGAATATTGCTTCACGCCTGTCTTCTGTGAGGTCGTGGTATTTCACCAGTCGAGCCGGCCCATTCGTGCAACTTTCATTAAATTACTATAGTTATCGTAATCATTAACATTTGTATTTACTTTTAAACAAATTTAATTATTTATCGTAAAACAAAGCATCTACCTACAATATAATAATTGAGTCTACCCGCTATTTAAAATAATGAAATACAGTTATGTCATTACTAAACGATCGCTGGTGGTGGAGCGAACATGGTATAAAAAGGAAGCGCAATATGAGCGGCGTGCAGACAATCATCGAAGAAGGAAGATTGCAAGCAAAACTATGCTGCTTGGCTGGTAAATACACACTATATTTAAATTGTGCTTTCTTTATTTTCTATGTTCGTTTAGTTGTTATTTTGCTGCATATGTATAATTTAATGAAACAATGGCGTATTTTTGAATCAATAGTAGTAGGGAAACACAGGAGTGAGGTATTAATTACTTAGTGGGATTTTTTGCTTTTAATTGTTACCATATTGATTAACACGCATTTCTTATATTCAAGTGAATATAAGAATATTATTAAGTAATAACATATTTAATAAAATATTCCTACATACCTTGAATTCCGACAACATGAGGGCACTCCTCTTCAAGGAGGCGGGACCCTCGATCACGAAGAGGACGCTGTCGTTGGCGTCCCGCACGAGATAGAAGGGCACCATCCACGACCACTGCTGGTGGATGCGCCCCACGTAATTACCGGGAGGTGTGATTACCTTCATCTCCTATTTGATGAAACATGAGAAAACAGACTAACAAAACTTTTTTTCCGATATTTTATAATTTTTTTCTGTTTGATAACCACCAGTAAAAGTATTCGGAACGGTTTTTAGAGTAATGGAATTTTATAGTCTAATCGATTATAAATGTTAATTTTATTTCAATAGAAATATAGTGATTGCATACTGGACAATTCTGTAAAGTGCGGATTACTCATTTTGTAAGCGACATTCATGTGTTTCATTTCACATACACTAACAAAACTTACTTGTAACCTACAAGGGAAGAAACACGAGGCGCCGGCGAGCCGTCTCCTGAGCACCATGGCTTCTTGTCGTGTGTTATCATGGAGGTGCATTACAAACGATCGCCCTGTGCCGCACAAACATCTCTGTGTCGACGTCGACACCTCGCTCGCAAAGTACAAAGCTTCTCCGTTTGGCACTCGAATTATGTATCGATTTTCTGAATCGATTTTTGATGTAACTGAAAAAATAAAAATTACTATGTGAACTAATTTCATTCTTCGTCTGGAATATAATACAAATTGACAAATTAATAATTAAGACGAGGTTTATATACTCACGGTCATTGAGTTCAACAGTTTGTTGTATAACAAGGCTGGACGTGCCTATAAGGAAATCTAAGCCGTGTATTGGAATGAACTGGCCACCACTTCGAGAATGCCAGTTCATTGTTGACACGGGCAATTCGGCGCGACCGCTGTCTGAAACAAAGATTTAATATTATATTTACAATGTCAATAAATAAGTACAATTCGAAAAGTCGTCGGAATACTATAGGTGATGGCTTTAAAACGTGAGTCATTTAAATACTCCATACATACATACCCATACATACCAATTAACATGTTTAAATTACCTTGTGACTGGGGCTGTACTGTTATAACCAAATCCGGTCTTAATTTGTTTCCGTCATCTGTAAAATGAATCAGTTCTTTATAACTGAAGTAAAGAACAAATATTAAATAATTTCGTCCTGAAATTATATTTCAGTATTAGTATTTGCGTAGTAGTCTGTAGTGCGTATCAGTTGTATTTATATATACAAGACTGTACATTCGGATGCAAAACCACCAATCTAATGTCACCTGTCACGTACGGAGTATGTGCCTGTATACATAAACAGAAAATATTTCTCTCCTCTAAGATAAGCCGGGTAAAAAATAACAATTGAATCTTTATATTATTTCTCGTATATTTCATGACTGATTATAGAATGAGTCACTATCAACTTTTAAATTCTCATTGCATACAAAGATCTTGGAGCAACTCAAGTTTAACACGAATATTATTTCCGATATTGCTTACATAGATATAGTTTTATATACTTTGTATTCTTCTAGTTTTTATTTCTTCCTACGCCGTAACGTCACAGGCGTGAATGTGTGTACAGTATTATAACTAGATATGTATTTGTTTATATGAAAAGAATGTTCAACAAATTTTATCGATAAACAAAATGTGTTTGAGTGTCTACATCAAATAGTTATGTTTTTATGTACCTTGTGTGGCGGCAGGATTGTCGATTCCTTCAAGATTTCTCTCCGTATTTGTAGATTCCATAATATTTTTGTTTATTTCTTCAAATGTTCTTTTTTGTTTGCTTATAATTTAGCGTAGTGGTGTATCATGGGCCGCTAGTTGTTCCCTCGGCTGTTTATCAGCGTGTGTGTTGATAAATCTGAATTATCAGTGTAGCGCGACCATCGACGTTGTAATACGTATCGTTATACCATCGACATCGATTTTGATAATACTACATCTTGAATTCTGATACCAATAGACATAACTTCTTGGAAATTTATTTGAGGTTATGTGGTCTTTAAATTAAGGATCTATCGAGTCAATAGCTTTATTAATGAGTATTTATTTAATCAATGTACTATCTAGTATGTGTGTGAGTGTCTGTGTGTCATAAATGTACGTATATATATACATAGATAATATGATGTAAGAGCAGTGGTCAATGAAAGTTTTTCGTACGTTGAATTTTTCTTCATTTTCATTCACATAAATAAATCATTTTTCTTCAAAATCTTCTTACTAAGATTTTTTTATGTGATTGATTTATGTTTGGAAATAAAATTAAAAACAAATTTTAAAATAATCTGAACGCTCTTTTTGTATAGGTATAATAGTAATAAAACAAATTATTAATTGTAAACCATTTATATCAGTGTATTATTATATTTTCGAACATTATACGAATAAAGTAATAACATCCATGAGTACGAATAAAAGTCGTCAATAGTTTGTAGATCGGTCGCACCTAGTTGTACATAATGTTTATTAAATCTTACTTTAAAGTCAATGGTTTTTTTTTTAAACTATAATCAGCTTAAATTGTCCAATTCAGTTGACACATATTGTGTGTTCACTGCGTGATTTTTAGTCTTTATTCTGCCGAATTTTCAGTACGGAAGACATGAAAAATCGTTACTTTATAACGATAGACAGACGTCTTGCCTAATTGTGACATATAGTCGTACGAAAGCGAAATATCTTTATTGTCCTAGAGTAGTCTAAAGTGCTGCCACTAGAGCTAAGTTGTGCTGTATCCATTCGGCACGTTCAACTTTCTGTCTGGGTCGTATCACAATCGAGAAGCGTCTGAGAAAGCTGAGTTGTCTTTAAAATCTCATTTTGAATATTTACTTCAATATATTATATAGAAACTTAATTTTTTTTTATCAATATAATCATAAATATATAAATTATAAAATAATTATTATATTAGTATATGACTCACACACAAAGATAAATATTGAAGATACATTGTTTAATAATGTTAAATCTTAAATATACGTTGACACATTTAAAACAAGTATTGTATAGTATAAGTAAATATTCAACAACGATAAAATTACCATATCAATACACCCATAAACATCACCTACGAATTTGTGAAAGTTGTCGTCTCAATCCCGAACAATCCTGAGCCATTTGAATATACATACATACTCTAATACTGCTAGATGACACATTAGATACGATTGAAAAATCGTACCAAGCAAAAACTTCATACGACGCGCAGGACATGTCCTTTAATATTACATCAAACAACGAAAGCATAGGTCTTCGCATAAATACATTATTGAATAGATTATAACTAGCAATTAATGACTGAGATCAATTCTTAGGTCCATTCGTGTCTATGGCTGGTTAGACACGGATGGATGGTTTTAAAAAGATTATGGTGATTGTGGTGAAGTAAATATAAATTAGGTGATTTTTTTTTTAGAAAAAATACAACTATCGTAAAATCTTCACAAATAGTTTTTCTTTTAATAATATTTTAAAAATAACATTTACGAATGATCTGGTTTATTAATCAAGCCGAAACCAGTTACTATTTCTCAAGTTTATAATATATTTCTCGAGCATAGTTAAAAGATCATGCCATGATCATGTTATCGCGACCGTCGAACTTTATCAAATATCTAACGTCGGAGTGCTCTCTGCCAACCTATGTTAAGTTTTAAGGTCGCCGCGAGGCAGGGACTGGCTTCACACTCTCCGTCCAATTCATCAGCAAGGTTGTCGTGTAGTTCTCGAAGAGCCATCAGAGTCGACCGCGCTGTACGCTGGCAAGTCATGTCGCCCTCGCAAGTAGTATCAGCTTCGGATAGGAAAACTAAATCACAAGTCGTCGGTGCTGCTTCGCCCTGAAAATATATGTTTTGAATATGCATAAAACTAATTTATATGCATAAAGACCAAAAGATAATACAGAAAATTAAAAAACGATACTATAGAAAATTTTATCTTACACATAAATAGCAGATTTGATGAAGACTGCAGTGGGGCAGGAAGAGCTGTCCTCGATCACCGGCTAATAAATCAACACCACGGCATCTTTGGATAATTTTTGCAAGAACCGGACACGGACCCTTCGAACCAACTGTAAACATAGTATTTTTATTACGCCGAAGTATTTAATTATAACTATATTAATTTAGGAAATGTGCATATGGCAGTACCGTTTGATGTAATAGGTGTACGGTGCCGTCCACTACCACCCATATAACCTTCGGAGAGCTGTTCTTCGATTTTCCCATTCAAGTAATGACCGGCACCCTGTTCGTCTTGGAAATCGTCAATTTTTTCGTCTTCTTTAAGGTAATTGGCTACATCATTAGTAGTCGAAAGAGCTTTCTCCTTTTTTACCGCAACTCTTTTAGATTTCGTTTCGTCATTACCATTCGACAGTTTCATGTTAATTGCCTTCTGTGTTTGCAAGCTTTGCTTAAATTCTTTTAACGCTTTTCTCATTTTCTCTAAACTGTATGCAGCGGCCAAGCGAGATAGTAATTTCTCTTTCATTTCTTGTTCTTCTTTTGAATCAAGTTTTTCGCCGACGTTAGAATAGTGTAAGGCTTCGTCCACAATAAGTCCTTCCATATTTCGTAATTTTTTGTCAATGTTGTCCAGTTTTGAATCATTGTCCAAAGCTGTGTTTCGCTTATTGTCATTACGAATTGCAACAGCTTGTGTGTGATCGATCTGGATTTCAGTTTCTTCATTCGGTTTTGGCTTAATGAAGTTTCTTTTTACGTTTGTGTGTTTTCGAAAGGAATTCACAGGATAGATAACTTCTCGGTTGAATGTATCAAAATACTGTTTTCTGAGTCTATCTTGGTTTAGGTCGTTAACAAATGAAACAGATTTCTTGAATCGCTTATCGACCCCAAAATAATCTGACCAGTCTATAGATTTCTTCTTGATATTTAAAGGTTTTTCGGCTTTCTCGTGTTCATGATGATGATCGTGGCTGTGTTCATGATCATGCTCATGGGTATGACTGTTAGCGTGACCGTGGGAATGATCATGATTATGATTGTGGTCATGGTCGTGGTCGAAATGATGATCGTGTCCTGAATCATGTTCTATTTTCTTCCCAGACAAACCTGGATGATGAACGGGATGACTGTGATGTTCATGGCTGTCCTCTTCCTGTTGCGTAATATTATGCTGATGAGTGTCATTGTGACTTAGAATCGTTAAGTTAGGTGGTTTAATCTCATGAGAGGTTTCATCGTGGTCGCTGCTCCTTTTAACTGGAGTTTTAATAATCTCAGACTCAGGTTCACCAAAAATTTTCGATAAATCTCTTAAAACTTTCGGATCAGTTCCAGTGTTACTTCTAAAAGATTTTGATATTTCTCGTTTGCTTTGTTCCAGTGCAAACCTCTTTTGCTGGGGACTAATATAAGGTCCGCTGCTACGCTTAGTAACTGGAAAACGTTTTTCAATCGCATCATAAGGATACTGATCGTCATCTAATATTTCTGATAGCCTATCATCGTCTATTGGTTGAAAAGCAATGGCATATTCTTCTCGCATGTCGTCGTTATTGTTGTCGGCTAGTTCATATGCATTGTAATTGCGATTAACATTATCAGCACGTTCTTTATTTGAATCATAATTTAAATGCTCTTCTTCTAAATCAGAACTGCGTTTCTTTTTGAATGCAATGGGGCCCCAGTTATCGGGATATCTTTTTTTGACGACTTTTTCCTTGTACAATTTGACTACACCTTGAGGCGGGTCAGTATTATCAGCACGAACATTGTTATTGTTTTGCTTATATTTCGACCACAACTGATTTAAAAGTAACGCATATTCCGCGTCATTTTCTGCTCGCTCTTTCATTTTATCTTCTTCATCATCGGGATTCATGAATATGTTCCTAAGCATGTCATCTGAGTTTTGGGACCTTTCACGAAACGCTGATTCTTTCTTTAGTAAATCGGGGTAGGTTTTCTTTTTGATTATTTTATATTCGTAGGCACCATCTGGAGGTTGTCGATTGTCATCATCCAAAAGTTCAAAGATATATTTGGGAGGTTCATCATCGACATCTTCAGTATCTATAACGTAGTCGTTTTCTGTAAATGTAATTAGATTGTGCTATGTATTTATTTTAGCAGAAAATAATTTATTAAATAAAATATATGGAAAATAACAATAGACGAACCTTGATATGCTTGTGGCGGCAAGTATTCGTAAATTTCTTCATATTCAGGTGTCATTATCGGCCCATGGCTGCGGCCTCGCTGTCGCCGCTGGAGCGCCTCTAGAGCGCCGCGCAGAGATGAACCCCGTCTATCGCCACGCTCGCCGCTCACGCTTGCGACCGCAAGCGCGACCAGCACCCACGCCCACTTTACTGCCATGTTGTTAGCTATGAAAGTAATGTAAAAATTAACCTGTAAATTAATTCTAAGGTAAAATACATTACAGTTTTAAGATGAAATGAGAAAATGTTTTGAACGTGCATCAACGATAATAAATATTATGTTGCTAGAACTATGTTGCAAGGCCATCTCTTCGCTTACATGTTAAGTTTCGGTCCGTTGAGATATTGTTTGACGTTTATATATTAGCGATTATGTGTTTTAAAGATCAATGTAAAGAAAATAATAAATATCCGATGCACAGTAAGCTCATGATAACATAATGTATAATATGCCTAATGTATAATAATAACTTTTATCTATAATTACCAGCTTGCGTCAATGTTGTTACGATATCGTACATGATAAACTTTAGTAATAAAACTCGATTAAAATAGCTACAGGAAAGTTCTATAATTTCGAGAGTTTCTGAGATTGATTTTCCTTATGTTTCAGAAACACCGACTTTTCTTCTTTTAAAGGACTTTTGTAGGCAGATATAATTGACGATATCACTTGTAATCAGACACACATAAAATAAATTTCATATTATATATACAAATTTCAGTAAGTAGTTATTTTTCTTTGTTATGCAAATTCTTTTTTAACGTAATTATATATTAGCATTCCGATTGATATGAAAAGACTAAAAATATAAGATAATGTCTCACGGTGAAAATGCCGATGTTTAAGAGAAAATGAAAGATAAACTGCTTTTGTAAGTAAAAAAAGCAACAATATTCATGAAAGTAAAGTAAATATTTAGTTTCAGTTTACTTGTACAAAGAAGACTGAGAAGTTTGTTGTTTTAAAATTATTCGATATCGATTAATAAAGACAACTACAAGAAAATATTAATAGAAAAAATGAAACGGCCAAATGTTATAATTTTAAATTTGTTTAAAAGAGCGGCGTAGAAAAATGAATTCCATAACATTTAAGACCCGACATTACGAGCATGAGGTAGACTGAATTGCCTCTTAAGCTAAGAACAAGCGTGCAATAAATGGTTTTACGCGTAAACGCTAAGAGCACTATTAAATTCATTTCTTTTCCAATGATTAATAAAAGATAGACGTCTCAGATGTAATTTTTTTTTTATCTAAATTACAATTTATAAATTGTTTGTTTGTTTGTCAATTTTTTTTTCAATAGAAATTAACTTTGTTGAACATTTTACGAAGAATGTGAATTATAGGGTAAATTTAATTCCAATCGAAACTCACCTGAGTGATATGGAAATAGCAGAGGCAATCTCAACAACAGACACTTAATTAAACAGATTTTCATAAAGACAGTCGATGGACAGTATTTACCCTTCTGTTTTGTACCCTTAGTATTGAATAAAAAAAGAAAAGAAATATAAAGATAAAAGACCGTTGTTCATTTTCTAGCTGAGTTTTCGGTAAAGTTGGAACATTCTCAGGAAACCGAACACTAAGCGATGAAGAGCGCACTTGACTGCCTCTGAAACGGGCAAAAGGCATCCATTGTGCGCTCTAAGCTGTGTTTCACTTTCACTGCGGCTTACATGAGGCGTGAATAGCAAAGGGAGAAAGCTTTTTCCTATGCTTTATGAATGGGGAAGTAAAAATATAAAAAGAATATTCACCTCATTTAAAAAATAAAATAAAACGTTACTAAATATTTCAACCTCAATAAATTCTAAATTCTATGAAGTAGAATTTTATTGATTGATACGCTCCAATTAACGCCTGCCGATTCGAAATCCGAAATTATTAAATAATACATTTTGTAAGTAATAGTTAATTAAAAAATTACTGCAAAATTATCACTAATTATCATTTTATCATATAAAATATTTTATATACATTTGTAT
>JAABKM020000012.1:1028491-1042120 GCA_016277805.2 Papilio aristodemus | reverse complement strand
TTTATTTCACAAACTTGATATATGTACATATTTATAAACACCACTAGTGAGAATACGGGGTAAAAGTAAACTCGATACAACTCTGCTGTTTACAATTTAAAATGAATTCGACAAAGCGCATCAGAAATGTTTTCCGATTCGGAAATAAAAGTGAACTTGATGAAACGTAACGTTTAAACTGCGAGCTCGGCGGCAGAACTTTCTGCAATTCCAGCTGCTGCGAGCCGGAATGCAAATCCATTCTCCTCGTACAGACATGTAAAATCAAAGACTAAGTTAGAACATAAAATACGTAGATAATAAATCATTCAATAACATATAAATACAAAGCAAAAGAGTTAGAATTAGATAGAACTGTAAACTTTTAAAAACATCTTATAATCAATGTGGGAATGATAGTAAATAAGGGCAAAAATAAATTGCACAAGATATAAAGATTGGGACTGAAAGACGATAAGAATTTTATAAAGACGTAAGTAATGCAAATATTATAAGTGAAAAAAAAATATTATAATTAATAGTACTAACAATGTTCACACGATTTGCTGTTATATCATGTTAGTTAATCAATTTGGTTGATTAACATAATGTCGGGTCACGGCTGGACCGTCTGATAAGGTCGTTAGTGTGATGTAGTTGGAAACTTAGCGTCCGTCTTGTCTGAGAGCTTAGCTTACCGCGACGTCTTGCTAAGCTGACTGTTCCCCTCTGTTATTCGAAAAAGATTACTGTCTATTTCTTCGTTTTACTATTGGAATAAATGACGGAATTCGTTAGTAAGTAATGTAAAATAAGATTTAAATTATAAGTCAGACACTTATTAGCGCCCTCTTATAATTTAAGAGTAGTACAGTAACAAAAATCTCTTAAAATGATGGCTATCCAACATAAAAGTCGGACGAGTTTGTACCAATTAAATTAAAATTTCTGTGGTGAATTGTTTGAAGCAAAAAATAAAAATAATTTGTAATATTTGATTGACGGAACCTAACCCACCATCGCTTAAATTTAGTCGCTGTCTATTTTTGTTTCTTTTAGTACAATAAAAAGTATCAGTTAATAAGTTTTAGATCATTTTTAAATTCCTGTAGTGACAAAAATGCAACAAAGAGGACTTTATCTTAAAAATTTCTTGTATTTTGCATGGGACCTTTCTAAAAATTAACGTTCCGGAAGTAATCTGGCAAGCTACGTGCATAGAATGGTTATTCACTGCGCTCCGACGGGTAAACGGACATCGAAATTAAACGTCAAATAGACATTTCGGCTACAACTCGCTGAACTCAATGAAGTCGATGGAATTTTTGCTTCGAAGAGAATATGTCAAATTGTTGTGAGACCCATTTCTTGAAATAGTTAAGACAAATAGTTTTAATAAGTAATTTTTGATAAAAATGAATTTGTAAATATTAAAACTTTGTTTTTGCCTTTTATAAAAAGTATTGTCACTT
Organism: Papilio aristodemus; assembly: GCA_016277805.2. Lineage (NCBI taxonomy): Eukaryota > Metazoa > Arthropoda > Insecta > Lepidoptera > Papilionidae > Papilio > Papilio aristodemus. The sequence goes on along the minus strand of JAABKM020000012.1, from coordinate 1,040,669 downwards.
CATATTTAGTCGAAAAAGCCTAGATTATACGGTATAAAATAACTCTATGTTATCAATTAACATTTAAACAAGAAAAATTCGTGTTAATCTTGAAACAAAGGAGCAGCAAGTCGGGAACTATCCAAGTAGTTTGTCGTCATAAAACTTTAAGCGTGCCTGTGAGAAATTTGCCAACGCCCGGCAGAGAAAACACGACGTCCGACAATTTATACACCAAGCCATTCACTGAACTTCATCCGTAATTTAAAGCTTATATAACATTAAGAAAAAAGTATTTAATTTAATTTTAAACATATACTAACTACACCATTTGTATTGAACAACGCAAAATTTACATTCGTTTGTGGTTAATATATTGAGATAAACCCGAATGAATGTAACCTTAATCTTCAAATGTGATGAAACCGTTTATAATACAGGTCGCGATGTAATGGATATACACATACATACATATATACATATATACATACTCGTAAAAACAAATGTTTAAAAATAGACATTTCAAATTTAATATTTTTAAAATTTTATATTTTTTTGATTAAACTTTTTAACGCAGAGCTGTCTAACTCCATATAAAGAAATAATTTTAAACTAATACGGCATCCCCTATGTAGATACAGACACTTTGAATCAGGCAGTAATTGCGCCATTTAAATGTAATTGGACAGCTCGACGTGTTAGATCGGCATCAATTTGCTTTCGACGAGTTAATTCATGACTTAACTCGTGAACAGTTTTCACTTCAGACTTTATTAGGTTACGATATATCAGCAAATAAGATATATCTTTCTATGAAATCCTATGTTAGTAAAAAAAATTTTATTGAATATTTTATACAACAGGAATATGTGCCATATTTGTGAAATTTTAGGTCTTCAAATCAAAACAAGCTATTAAGATTAACTATTAAGATATAAATTGCAGCAGGATTTGATATTAAAAGCTGTTATGCGCCGTTGCTTTTAATTGTCGTCGCCCCGGTGCCTTGCCTACATTTCAGATGAGCGCTTGCTTCTCGTTCAAATTCCAATTTCCCCGCTGAATGCCATCTTTAATGGAGACGTCGTTTATTAAATTTGCGCTGCTTTGTTAATCCTAATCGTATTTTCGCATCAGGTAAAAATATTTACTAATTTCTTATTTTTTTAATTTAAGTTATTTAGTATGAGTTACGATTTAAGTTATATTATTTTTAATATTATTACAGAATAAGCAACAAGGGCTAACGATCTTCAAACCCCATTCGTTTCAGAAAACATCAAAATATGGATTACTAGTACCAACAAACTCACTAATGAACCTATATTGCTCGTTGAATGAATAGCCTATGGGGTCGTAAATAATAGAATGTTGACCACGTACATAAGTAGAGGTATATCAAAAAATAGACTGACAAACTTCCCAAGGATATGGGCAGCAAAGATCTTTGAGACGATTTATTGGTTTGCTTGTTGATTGTTCACGAGGTTTCTTATGTCAAAAGAAAGTCTCTGAAAAAGAGAACTCCACGCTGTAATTAAATATGTATTGGTAACAGGATGAGGAATCGAATTTAGACCCAGCTGATAGCTCTAACCCTTGGGTTATTGAAACGTTAAAAGCTATTAGCTAAACAAAGTGACTTTACTAAATCTGTGAGAATAAATCAACACTTCAAATTGAACACGTGTCGGCCGGCGAGCTAATTGGCTTAAAGTCGGTCACTGGAAACTTCACGCGTCAACCAGCATCGGTTTAGTTGGAGAGTTATGGCGGGTCGTCACTACACATTACACTGTCTTCATACTGTCCATAAATACATGTATAATACAATGCGGGTTAAAACTATATGATAATAATTTACATAAAGTCAAATTTATTGTTAGTAACGCTTGCAATGTTGGCAGGAGATATTCAACCTTGTAATTTGTGCTTAAAACAAAAATTACAACATAATTATGATTCCACTCGGCAACAGAATACAGATGAAATACTTAATCTGTATGAACAGGTTATGTACAATCTATGTAGTCAGTAAGAATAGCTTAAAATCGACTCCAGTCTTCGTGAAAAGTACATGAAACAGAATACGTAGATCACCCTCGGGATTAGTTCAGACTCACAACAGCTACTGATAGTGCAAGACGGGAGCTTTTAAACATACATAGTATGTAGTAAATTCTGGAATAAGGTAAATGTGACTGTATGGCTCGGTATAACTATAGAAGTATTGCTATAGACAAGGAAAAGTGAAATAAAAAACAACGCATCGCGGGTAGTTGTAAAATACGTATAAGAAACTTGTATTATAAAGGACGCAGTTTGCAAGCGAGTCGCAAGCTAGCGGACTGAAGATTAAAAAGTTTTACAGTTTCAAACTTTACTTTATATACTATTTTTAAAGTACAGATTTTTTTTATCTTAGTAAACCTAGCTTAGCTCTTGGAGCAAAACCAACGATTTAAATGTAAAAATATATCTATATTATATACCATATGATATACTACTGTTACATATACTCATAGCGTAGCCTTTGTAGTCCGACTCGAATCGACGTCCCGTTAAATTGTGTAAGTATAGAATTATTTTCAAAATTAAAAGTCATTACAAATTATAATATTTATTCTAAATACCCGGGTTTGTTATGTGATAAATAAGATATTTTATCTCTATTAATAATCATATTTGACTAACATATCTATGTATAATTTTTAGTTTATATTTTCTGTGGTTACTAGTTAAATAAATATTTTGAAATTAGCTATATTTTAAACAGAACTGTGTAACGTAACAAAACACGGACTGCAAGTTAAACAGGTCTTTTATTTAATCGTGAACCCGTCCCATCTGTGTGTACAGATGCTTTTCAAATTCAACCCGCTCTAGGATCCGCAATTAGACGGAACAGTAACACCTGACGCCGTTTCCTTGCCAGAGATTACATTCTAATACAAGTTTAGCAGTACGCGTACAATCAGGCACATTAGTATTGTCTACATCTTGCACTAATTGCTACATTTAGTGCATTCTACGTGATAATACATTATGTACACTCACGTACAGATTACGTCTAAGATGTTGATAATAAATTTATAAAAAACGAATGTTTTTGTGACAGAAGGGTAATGTTTTTGGGGATTTTGTTAACTAGAAATATTGTCAAAATTATTTATTAGTATTAATTTTCCTTTTAACGTAAAATTTCAATACAATGAGGTAAACAAGATGATACTCGATGTTTTAGAGGCTTGCTTTACTTAATTTTGCCGCAGGCATGTCCCCCGGGCAATATATACAGACGATATTTTAAGACAGCTTTAATCTAAATTAACACAGATTATATTCTAAATTGAAGTAAACTGAACATGTTTTTGTATTCTGAAATATTTTATTGTCAATTATAATTAAAACATATCATTTTTTATTCTATGTTAATTTTTAATTTCTTTAATTTTATTTAATGAATAATAAGTGAGTGGACTAAATGAACAATGATGTAAATTTAATCGTGACTATATACAGGATGTTCGTAATAATTAACGTGTACCCGATGCTTAACTATTAATTGGATCATTAAACATCCTGTTGACCTATTTCCATTGTAATCGTATCGCTAACAGTTTGTAATTTCAGTTGAGATGATACGAAACGACTTGTATATGTTTGTAAAACGTTTTATTTAATTAATGTCTGTAGAGTTGAATTTATGAATCATGCCATGATGGTTTCAACTTTGAAGCCAATAATAAATAAACTTGTTGGTTGGTTTGTTGTATTTATCGACATGCGAAACAAAAATCCGCTATGGTTATGGTTTTCCGTCGAATCTGACTTTAATTTCTATTAAAGTGGAGTAAAAAGGTTACATTCTTGTTAAATTCTTCTTTGAATCTCAAGTCTTCCTTAAAAAACGTGCAAAGACGGTTTTATAAAAGAAAGCTTTAATTAAAAAAAACATATCTCACGCCTATATTCCCCGAAGGGGTAGGCAGAGGTGCAACTAGTGCACCCACATTAATTTTAATTATAAAATATGTAAAAAAACCACAAAAGATATAATACATGTTGGTACGCTTAGATGAGGCAGGAGATGGAAATGATTTGGGTGTTAATTCCAGACACGTGTGTATTGCAAATCCATTAATTTCCGTTCACAGCAGTTACTGTTAATTTCATGATTTGATATCCTATTGACCCACTTCGAACACGACGTCCGTAAAGCACTTGATTAAAATTCATTGCCCCGAAGCTTTGAGTTGTGGACGGTAATAAATGTATTCGAATACATGAATACGAATACAGGTTTACGTCTACGTTATGTTTTTATATTATGTTAAATACGTATAAGAAAAATATTAGTAACAAAAAGATAAAGCGCATTTAATATGATAATGGAAATTTGATTCATAAATACATAAGTATGTCCGATTAATGAAGGACTAAGATGGGTCGGTGTTTTTTTTTTACTTTTTTAATAGATGGTAGCGACGAGTAAATGGTACACTTGTTGTTATGTGACCGAAACCTAAAGGCTTATATTATACCCGGTGTTATTAGAAACTATTATAAAGTTGTCTTGGCTTGCAGTATGAGTACATATTTATTAATACATTTTTTGAATTTTATTTAATAATTCACTGTTAAACAAAATAAATGGCATAATTGGCTGTAGAATAAAAGACTAAAAAAGTTAAATAAAGTTGTGTGCTACTTGCAGTGGTATTCATATTGTTCCGTTTTCCACTTCCATTTCCGAGCGTCTGTTCACTCGGTTCTGAAAGAGATGCAGGTAAAGGACACATCGGGACCGGTGTGCGCCATCCATCCGGCATGGGTAGCATTTTCCTGCCGCCACCCTTACCCATTCCGCTCTATTATAGTCGACCGGGTCGTAGGGGTGCGGGACGCGCGCTCGGTGTTGCCAATTACAAGCCCACGCGTTACGCGCGGGGTAAGGGTCATAATGACGTCGATTGTACACAGTTGTTTATTACGGTTTACCTCAAAAAGCCGATCATAAAAATTAATGTTTTAATTGTTCATCCATTTATGAAGGTTTACATTGTTGTCAGATTGAATCATATTTTGTTAGGAACTTACAACACCAAAATTTTATGTTTTACTTTATAAATAAAAAATTATTACTATTTTGAAACGTATTTTTATTTTATTTTATATTATATATTTTTAACTTTTTAACTATTTTTCTTACGAATAAATAAATCAATATATATGTAGGATTATTTTTTCGCGAATCAGTTCTTTGACGTTCCATCAATATCGCAAATATTTTCGATATAAGTTGTCTAGGTTCGCTCCAAAGCTAAAAGCACAAGTGTCAATAGAATGTGCGTTCTATTTGTTTTTTGTCGTCACCTATCTCCGTGATACGTATTGAGATCGAAATCAATTCAAAACCTACGTGTATCCAAGTAGGTTTATTTATAGTCGGTGCTGGGGCATTGCGTCCGTGAGGGTGGCAACACCCGCGGCAGGGCGGGCGCGGTCGCGCGCCGGGCGGCAGGCTCAGTCCGCGTCAAGCGGTTGAGCGGCGTGGTGTGTTGCCGTGTTTAGTGATCGACTATCGGCTTCAGGTACGCTCGCTCGTAACTCGCGCCACCCTGTTGCGCACTGCACAACAATGTTTATGTTCAAATGCTTCACTCGTCTATGACACGTTTCAGCTTCGTTCACGCCTTTGTGTTCAATGCGGCCTCACGGCAGCGGCCTATTAGCGACAATTTTGTTTATCTGGCTTACTATCTTTCTTCCTCTGTAGTTATTTCGGCCTGTATTTTTCAAAGTATTTTATAATTTACCGCCATCGAGACCTTTAAACATTTAAAATTAAAAATGATATAGATTCAAATTTAAGTTTATCTTGATGAAAAACATTATATTATTTATATGATTGATTAAAGAAACTTGACATTATTTTATGACGTTGAGAGATATTAGCGTTAAGGAATATGAATACTTCTTGTGACAAAGGACTGAGGTTATATTATACGTTGTATTCGTAAATCATGATTGTTTTAAATTTTTTTCTTAAAGAAAACTTATATTTATTGAATTGTAGAGGTTATTGACAAATTAAACTTGAAAAAAAGTCATTATATCGCACATTTACGCGCTATTTATATTCAATTTTACACGTTTACGTCATTATGCGTGGCTATGAAGAATTTTATGGCTTTGAGTCTATCAATCTAGATTTACCTGAATACATAAACTCTTTCTAAATAGACTTTTTCGTGATAACAAAAAAAAACACGAATAGTTTTCGAAAATTTTTAAAAGATTAATCTTCCAAATAATATCACCACTCGCGAAATACGCGCTTGTTGGGAGTTGGGAACAATAGCCGCCTAACTAACTAAAGGGTATCAGTGGTCAACAATATAGTGAATTTAAAAATACAATTTAAAAATATATTCAGCAGTAGTCTTAGACAAAGACTTGAATTGACTTAAAAATTGTAGTTTATTTACCACTTTTATTTTTTTCGCTTTTTTGGATTATGACAAATGATTTGTGTATAAATAATGTATTACGTACTACAAAATATAAATCTGTAAGACAAGGAAAAATTATTTGAAACTGGGGATTTTGAGTTCAATTTAAGGAAAAGTATATCTTTAGTTTTCTTTGCGATAACATATAAATAATACTTTAGGGAATACGTAGCGACCTTTTGGTAAGACATGCTGTGGTTACTGACTGGAATACAAAGCGCTGTGATCGCAAGTTCGTTTGAAGTGACTTTGTCTATCAACGGACATAATTGAAATTGACTATAATATTAAAGTAACTTGTAAATTGTTAACGGATTTAGGTTTAACTTTAATCAATTACTATTTTTCTAGTATAAAATGCCGTGCGATTTCTCATATTATTTAAAAAAATTCGGATACTGTTGGTTGGATAGTACGAACGTAAAATTTTGCTTTGTTACATGTATCAATTTGTGTTAATAATGAAAGGGATTTTAATATTTTTGTGTCTTGAACTTTTATTAAAAGTTAGTCTGGTAGAATTGCAGGGTAAAATTTTTTGGTTGATCATAAAGAATCTAATGGAAAGTTTCAACATGATCTTTGTTTGAACTTTAAATTAAATACGCTCAGCTTAGAAAAAAAATCATTTTTACTTTGAAATATTTTCAATTTTGTTTTATTTCACAAAAAAAAACTCACTACTTTTCTGAAATATACTAAACAAAATCTCTGGATTCTATCTCTAAATTTATTTTGACTAATATTAGCTGATTGCGGATAAATATACATATATTAAATATGTCTGCTATCAGATTTTCGATACGTGTTTTAAGACCACATCCGTTGCTACTAAGTGCGTTGGAAGACGTCCCTAACACCATCGTGCCCTTTACGTTGATCTTTACTGCTTGGCAGGAGATCCTAAGCTCTTTAGTTGTATTATTGTTTGCTAAGACCACTTAGTGTAAAATAAATGTAACATTACTACCTAACAGATTGTCTGTCCGAGTGTGTACCATCTTTCAACTACAGCCACTTAAAATTAGGCATGCTTGTGGTCAAGTAGCGCTTGACCGCTTTGCTCGTTTGAAAACAATAACTTAGAAGTTAGAATTCTCTCTTACTCGTCTGAAATGATAGGTAAATATAATTTTTTCATCCTTTTTCAAAGGCAACCATGACTTGAATAATATTTAGATAAATTTCTATTCTAGACTCAAAAATCAACTGAACGGGAATATTCAAAGTTTGTAAAAGAACATTTACAAAATTGCTTTTCAATATTTATGTATGTTATATTTCTATCGACAGAAGGGTTCTAATAAAAAAAATTGTTAGAGTCACAACTTGTTAGCATACATATATGTCTGTTATTTTTACTATTGAATGAAATGTTTCGTCTCAAAAAAGGGATTAATTTCTGTATAACAGGGGTTTCGACATATTTCTTCGAGAAAAACAAAAAGAATGTATATTTTCTTCATGACTTAACACTACTTAACACAAGGGCTTTTGTCTTTACTACGCTTTCTCGTCCCTAATATATCTTAATTATGAAATAATGTAGCACCAGTGATAAAATAATTAATGAGAAAAAGGTTATGGACAGGGTGTTAGATACGAATGTGGAGGTATTTTTTGGCAGGAGCAGGCTTAAAAAAAGTAGAGCGAAAAATAATAAGCGTTGTGCCGACCCCTGTTAAGGTGGGGAGAGGACTAAAGATGGATAAAGTAATGATTATGAAGAACATGTGTGTAGATTTACAGATTATTATTAACACGTACCTCACATCTATATTCACCGAAGGGGTAGGCATATACATATAGGTAGGGGTAGATTATTATTCTTAGAATGTATTTACGTACACAATTTAATTCAAAAATAATTTATATTTAAATAAGGGAAATGTTGTCTTTTGAATTACAAAGGCTTTTAGTATAACGTGGCATGTTTGAGCATAAAGCCTCTTTGGAAATTAAGAACGGCTCCGACACCTCGTTACCCGCGCCTACATTTCCTATTTACTCTGTGTCGCGGCGTGGCGTTTGACAACTGTCAATTAAAGGCGCGAAACGATAACTTATTTTATATTCCATTAATATATTCAACTTAAATGTAGAACAAGTTATATTTTTAATTTTAAATTCTTGGAATGAAAATATTTGTGTACCTATGAAGAACTCCTACGAAAAATGTGTATTAGTTTAAAAAGTGACTCCTAATGTATAGTTCCATTATAAGTTTTAATTGAGAAAGGATAATTTCGTATTTAAATTTCGATCTCCTTTAAATACAATGTAAATTAGAAACATGAAAGTTACGCTTATTATTAGATAGAAAGTCACATCATATGCGACACGATTATTCTCTTAGAATTCGATACTAGATAATTTTTCTTTATTTATCACGACTCTCCTCCTCCTCCTCGGTGAAAAATATGTTTTAAAATAGACTAAAGCCATTATTATTGTTGATTTCAGTTCTCTAATTGAGTTAGCAACAGTAATCCAATTAACATAGAACGTAAGAGCCTTCTCGAATTGTTTTCGTACGAATTCACTAAAGTGATTTAACTTGTCCTTAGACTGTTGCGAAAGTAGGATACTACAATTATTATTTTAGGTATTCTAATTTCAACATTTGAAAATGATCAAGTATTGAGTTGATAATTTTAAATTTTAAAATATATATAAAACTAGCCATTCGTGCCTTACGTTATCCGGACGAATTTCGGAATTAAACAATAAAAGAATGTTCTATATTTCAGTTTCGGAAATTATATTTCGACGACTACAATTGTAGTCAATTGAATCAAACATTATGGAAGCTTATTAATTTCCACGTTATGATTATATGAATCAAATTTCAAATGCTTCACAAGATACTTATATAATGTATTAATGTAGTAAAATAAAAAGTATATTAAATTATTAACTTTTATAAATTTTATTTTATTATAAATTTTTAACAAGAGAGATGACGTTTCCAAAAAATTGCTGAATATTAAATTATTAAATTTAAACCGTATACACGTTTGACAAAAATTGTTGCAGTGATTTCAAAGAATATAAAATATATAAGTGTAATCAGACAGCACTATTGCTTACATATCATCAACACTGTTGTTAAAACTAAATCTAAAATTTTTACTTGAAATGTGTATAACACACATCTATGCAATTTAATAATTTACTGTGGTCCATATTGTAGACGGCGAAGCTACAAAGAAAACAGTAAAATTCTACGCAAATATTTTAAACTTCGAACAAGTTTTAAATTTTATAGGTCAAACGTTTTACATTCTGTAGAACTTTTCAAAAGCTGTTACAGAAGTTTGATTCGTTGTCTTCGTTTTATGTTTACCATTTTTAAAGTACTTTGAGCACTTTATTTGTTTCCGAGTGACCGATTCAGAGGCTCTGAGGCGAGTGGGCTGAATTTTTAAATTGAATTAACACTCTTATATCTGAGTGCGGAGTTTCTAAAAGATATATGATACAATTATTACGTTTTCTTGTTAAAAGACGATCTTGACAAAGTTGGCCGTCCATTAAAAACATGATGAGATGGTATGATTATTTAATTATATACAGAATATTCCAAATAAGAAATACGAGTACGCAACATTAGTATGGTTCAAACTCAAAATAATGATAAAATAGTAGAGATGAAAGAAAAAATAATAGTTGTATCAAAGGAATCTGAAAATAAAGCTGAGGCATATCAAAGCATATACATGCCCGAACTACGGCGACCCATATAAATAATTCTGAATCCAACTAACACAATTAATGATTTTTTTTCTGTTAAGCGAACTAAAATGGAGTGAAAATACCATCTTACTCATATCAAGAAATTTATTTGTTTTTTTTTTAAACGAAAATATTGAACTTAAGTTGCTTTTGTGTCACGAGATAAAATCCGTTATTTTTTTATTTAAAAAAAAGAGTGAACGGGATTGGTTCGCGGTCGCGGTGCTGAATCGTCCGAAATACTTGCTAGTTGGTTCTTACGGATTTGAACGTAATTTAGGGAATTTTAATTGATGTTATTTTCTATTCACATGCAGACAGTGTATGGAGAAAGAAATATAATAGCATTAGTTATCAACCATAATCCTTAATTCCTTTGTACACATTTATTCTTTTTTTTTCTTACATACTTAAATTTTCTATCCATTGTTACAGAATTTCAACAGAAACGATTACTTCTGGGCGGTACCGGATGTTATAAGAGGTAAGTAAAATAATAAATAAAGAAGGCTTTTATTGAGCTTTCGTGAACGAATCACTGTAAACTTAAAGCACTTAAATTCAAGTTTCAACAGAGCTTATTTCGTCCGACATTCTGTGCCCCAACATTTAATACAAAAATATCAACGTATTATGGGTATTTTCAACACGGTGAATATTTATCTTTTTTTCTCACTCTGATAAAAATGTATGTAACGGTTGCTTCAAATTAACAACATAAGTATTAGAGTTCTAATTATTGCTATTTAAATCACAGTTTGTCGACGTTTTTTTTTTTTGTTATGTAGCGAGGAATATACCTATTTTACATTTGATTGGGAATAGACACAATGCTGAACATATGGCAAATAAAGCGCAGTATATTTTGATTTTTTATGGTATGAATATTGACAAATCAAAATATACAGTAATTAAACTATTAAATTAATGCTCAAGTTATCAATAGTACAACTATACGTAATAAAATTATCAAAAATAATAAATAATAAATAAAAACGGAACAAATATTCTCATTTCACGTTTCCGTACAGCGCCGGTCCATTGAATCGAAAGCAAAAACTAATTAAAGTAAGGGATAATCCGAGGTTTCCGCAGAATCTTCTAAATTAAAGTGCTCGATTGGCATTTGCTTTGAAAATACAATTAAATTGCAATAATCTCTTTTTAACAGTGTTTAACAAAAACAAAGAAATCATTTTTTTCTAATGCTTGGACATAAAGTGGATATTACAATAATATTAGTTTTGTAAAGTTCCTCAAGGTTAATCAAATCTAAGCCCGTTCGAAGAAAAAAGTTACATCTGTAATGTACATGTAATTCTTTTCTTCGCATGTGTCGTATATCTATTATACATGTATATCTATTATACTTTAATTCTAGTTCGAATTAGTACACTGAATTATTCTTCAGTGCGAAATGTTTCATGATTGGGAATATGACGAACAAAGCGGGTTAATTAATGTTACTAACTTTGTTAAACTTACTCCAGTATTCCGTTTGAAATGTTCCATTATGATTATGGTACTGATGACATTTATATGTGTAAATATCGAATTAGAAAATTTTAAATATGAGTTGAATATGATATTGTATATTTTAGTATATGTACTTTTCGGACATAGATACAGTTTTCAAATTTTGAGGCATAATGTAAACTAAATACATACAAATTCGCGGTTTCTCTAAATTTAGAGTTGTATTGTTTCAGATTTCAAGAATACAAAATTTTCTGCGAATGACTTAGGGTGAGTGAGAAAATGTTTTAATATTTATATATTATGTTTCATTACTGTTTAGATGTAAGCACCGCTTTTCCTATACTTATATGCCATTAGCAAATGGCCAAAAAATAATTTTTCTTTGTAGTCTGTGTGTAATTCTTTAATAATCTATATTACCACAATAAATATGAATCGGATTTACTTTATATAAAAATTAGGCTTACGTT
>JAABKM020000012.1:851523-864917 GCA_016277805.2 Papilio aristodemus | reverse complement strand
TATTTAAAATTATTTGCAGTTTATTTTAATTGATCCAATAAAGTTCAAATGACCTTGTCACAATAAAAAAAATGAGATTTTATCTAAGTGTAGTAAATTAAGAGTTCTTTTTCAATGCTTTTACATATAACAAATCCTAAAAGATGTTACTGCATAACCTAAAATTATAGACCTCTGAGATGTCAATGGTCACAGCGATTTACAACTGTGAATGAAACACGCGTCAGACACCGGTTAGAGGCAATCAATTCGAGGAAGTTTGTAAACAAACACCGCTTGTTAACAGAGGAGCCTCGCACACGGACGATGACGTCCGTGCAGCGACGCCCTGTAATCAAACCCGCTCAATAAATACAGTAATCAGCGTGATATAACATGATGCGTAATTACGTATTTAAAAATCAATGTGAACCTTTGTTGAATATGAAGTAAGGACGGGTGTCGGATAATTTACGAATTATGTCTATCATTGCGTGGTATTTAATTTACGTCATAATAATCGTAACGTTCTAAATTATTTATATATGTTGTTGAAAGTATGACAAAATTTATTCCATCATTTATATAAAATTCAGTTCGGGTCCAAGCACAAAGGAAAGCCGGAAGCCAAATAAAGGAATCATTCATACAACGGTCACGTAAGAGAGCCAACTATTTTATTGGTGAGGTCATATAAAGAAAAAATATTTTATAACTATCGGAAATACGTTTTTACAAATAGTCGTTTTCAACTAAGATATAATGACAAAAAAAATTACACATTCAGTGTATAATTATATACTAATTTTTCTTGTTTCAGTATAACAATTATTTCGCACTAAGACACTAATACGTTTTGAATGTTATATAGTAGTTGCAGCTCAAATAATAGTGGTTGCTAAAAAATCGTATATTATTTTGTTCTAATTTTACAGTTTCTAAGTTTTCACGTGACGTACGAACGTATTAATGTTTTTAATTTCTAAGTAAATACACCATACATTAAGTTGCAAAGCGGGCAACGCAAGTGTGAACTGGGCAAGTTATTTATACCGTAATGTGAACATGGATCAATACTACACGAGTAGTTCAATTGTATGAGCCTTAAATATAAAGTTCAATTTATTTTTATAACTTCGGTAAGTAAAAAAATAATACTAATGCTCCCCAGATGGGTGATACGGATTTTCCTTCGTTTTTCCACATTCAAACATTTTTATTACCAATTACAAATTTTTAGAAATACACTTACGGCGACAAGTATTTTTTGATAACTTTTTTTAGATAATATTTTGAATATATTGGTTAATAAACTCTAAATAAAGTTTATTAACCAATATCCACTTGTCAAAATAAAGAAATTATTTAAGGGTGTGCACGTGTGAATGAATTTGCGCAAAAGAATGTGCGCATGTGACACTGATGTGTGTATTGCCATAACGTGCAGTTCATGCAAGGCAGGCTTCTTTGAATAATTCATAATACATATAGAAGTATTTTCACGCGCCTCACGGCTGACAAATACGCCGATACGAGGGCTATCTGTGACATATAATTTGTACTCGAGCTGCGTTCATCTGGAGCTAGAGTGCCCCATCTCGGAACATGTCGACTACATAAATGTCTCTGTGTAACAATAAAACATATGAAACACCAAGATCAGAGAATTTTGAAAAAACATATATTAAAATCAGACATTTATTTGATTTTAAAGTCGGTGGTGCATTGTATCTCTTTTTTTTTAAATACGTAGAGCTTTCAAGCGACAAGAACCGTAAAAGCTAAGACGGCAATGCCGTCGTATCGAGCGCATTAAAAGTACTTTAACTACAGTAAAAGGATTTTATTTTTTGTTATTTTTATTAATATTATATACTCTACTAGAGAGGTTTGGTATGAATAGCAGAGTTACCAACATTTTTGTAGTATTGTATTACATACTTCAGCCACTTTAGACAAATGTTTAAAGCATTAAAACCATCACTTTCGTCATTAAAAAAAAACTAACTCAATTCTTGAAAACAGTATAAAATCTTTGTCAAAGTTTTTAGATTTATTTGAAATCATCGATCAGACCGAGTACATGTCGATGACAAAAGGTATCGCGTAATGTTTAATGTATCGAGTGCGTACACAGATAAACCTATCGCCGTATCGCTGTTGATACACTGCGAAACAAATGGCTGTCTATTCATATCGACATGTAAATGGGGGGATTCATATGCATTCAGTTTTAGCTCACGAATATATTTATGATATTTCTAAGTCACTGCTGTAAAACCAGCATCTGGCCTTAGTTTTCGTGAAACCCTACGCACTGAGATAGCAGCCATGTACCACGCACGAAAAATGTAGTCATACTCACTACTGCCTAGTCTCGGGTCAGGCAAAGTGAGGTTGGGTTTTTTCAACTCCATATGAGCCCGGAGTATGGAATTTGAGGCAAATTCCTTTTCGTCCCTTTATATCCCCTTACTTTTTTATTAGTCGATCGAACAAAAAAAGATATTTTACATTTATTAGTGCGCCGAATGTTCGTTGTAAAAGGCCTTGTTTTCGAAAAATTGCTTTGTACTAGAAAATATGAACAATGGCTCGGGGAAAAAAGAAATTAGCTATATTTGGTGTAATCAGTGTCAGAATGCGATGACATTCACGTGACCTGCTGGGTACCTACTATAAATCCAACGGAACGATGACAGCTATTGGAATTTCAGTGAACACTGACAGAAATGCTACATGTTTTCGTATGTAGTATATAATCAATCTTTAGAAGCGATAATTATCCACAAATCCACAAACAGAGTGTGTAATATTTCATGTTCCAATTACAAATCAGAAGACTCTGCTCTCAATTTTATAAAGAAAATAGCTTTCTATAAACTTATGTAAAAAAAATCTTTTGATTTTACTTATTCCTATTTCCAACCATCTCTTTAGATAAAGTCTTGCCAACTTTTAATTATTTTAACGGACTATTTAACGAGCCTGTCTGGCGCGGTGTATTGCACATATCGACTTGTTTTATTACCCGTCAAAAGATTTCAAAGAAAGCTCCCCGTACGCGTAAATCCCGAACGAGCATTAAGGAACGCGCGGCGCACGATGAGGATATATGCGCGTCTAATAAAACAGACATTATCTATCTCCCTGTTTACACTTCGTTTGCGTAATTGTATAGATCCTGTGTATTTGTGGAGAGCTTTGTAGAATCCGCGATACCGATCGCATTCGACGCGGATTCGGCGCCGCTGCCAACTTTGGGAGCGTCTACTATATTTAGCGAAGAGGCCAATAAAATATTTATAATGTCGATGATAGTTAAAGTGTCTAAAACTATAAATATCTAGTATTATTTCTTGTTAAAATAAAACAATCACATTTTTATTTCTAACTAAAACATTTTACGTATTCTTTTTCATTTTACATGCCTAAATAAAAATGCAAACTCCTTAGGCATTTCTTTCAGTACTCATACATACATAATCGTCAATTATATTAATCCAGTGTACAAACATTTGAGGCGGGTGAAATATACATATAATATAAGGCTACCGTGATATTTAACACGGCTGATATATTTTCAATCATTTCAAATCATATTTGATTTAAAAAATTATAAATTTGACGACTTGATTGCGTTTCATTAGTGTATTACAGTTACAAAATCTAATTCCAAGTAAAATAGTAAGGCAGTACGGCAAACAAACAACCACATAATTTAAAAATATACAAAAACCAGATATCGCTAATAATAGAAACCAGTACTTTTCCTCTCATAGTTAATTATAAAAATCCATTTCGTGTTGCTATTTTAGGATATAGAAACCATAAGACGTCGCGGTCGGTAACAAATTTTTATTTATTAGGAAAATAACAATTATTTTCATGGACAGAGGTCCGTATCCGAACTTGATTAAAGTTTTAAATGTTATAGAGTCAATTGAAGCAATTAATAATGATTTAAAATTGACAACAGAAATTGTAAGGAAGAAATTAGAATATCATTGTAATTTTATTTTACGTATTCCAATGATTTATATTGATAATGAAAAAATTAAATAACATTATAAGCCAGTTGAATGAGCCAAGATGTAAAAATTCTGCTTGAATAGGTAACACGCCGGATAGGCCATAACGACCAGCACGGATTCGAGTTGGCCATGCATTACAAAGCGGGCCGCTTCGTTACGCATTCTAGTACTGCGTCGCCTCGCCTCGTCTCGTCCGTACACCGTACTAAAGGCACAGTACAGTCGTGCGGACAAAAGCAGCTTCCGATACCGGCCCGGAATTTTTGAATAAAATTAAACTTCTATACGAGTATTCAATTAAATTCGACACAGCCTTCCTAACAATGGTGATATAACAATGAAATAATACTTCGTTTTAAACTCGATTTTCAAATGGTAATATTCCGAAACAGTTGTTAACGTTTAAAAGAGCCCGAAGGACTCAATATAAAGAGATTGTGCAAAAAAAATGGGTTAGGAATTAAACAATTCTAGTGTAATTTGTCAGTAACATTCAGAAGTTTCGTCGCAGTCCAACCTTTTACGACCAGTAATTTGAATTTGTATAACTTAAAAATAAATTAAACTTTTGTTGTAGTTCCACATTACAATTATTGTATTTCTATATTTGTATTGTGAACAAGTTTTAGTAAATACGCTTTCTTTTATATCATATATGACATAAAAGTTCGGTATAAAGCTAGTATTAGTTTAGTTTATTTCATAAATGTGGTATATTTTTCATTTCGTTTTTAAAGTATCATCATAACAGAATGAAATAACGACAGCAGTCAGTTCGATGTTTAACGGTGCATACAATGACCCCATCAGCATAAAGCCTAGAGAAGATTTGAATAACTTTGCATCAACGAGTCACGCTTCTGATTTGGGTAACTGATTATTTGTAATTAATCCCACGATCTTCTATTATCACTACATAAAGTACACGATAGAGAGTTTCTTTCTTTGGATAATTAAATTAATTTTATTTTCAACGTAGTACTTTTAAAGCTTTCTTTTTAAAATACGTTATAGAACATAAGTTTTTAATGCTGGATACATCACTTTTTTATTACAATAAATACAAGAAATGGGCGAACTTGCTAGGTATAAATGTACTCATGTTCTTAAATTCGTATTATTAGACTTGTAATAGATGTCATGTCGCTAGAAAACCACGGATTATACGACCATACCATAAGAAATAAAAAAGAATATATACCTCGTTTTGTTGGCACGTATAAACCTAACTTATTTTTTGAGTACATAAATATATTTTTTGACTGTGTCTTGACGTAAACAGAAACAATTTACTGCATAATTTTTTTTTGATTGCTTACAAAGAGGACGGTAAAAATTGTATTCGAGCTATAAAGTGTATCAATTATCGTGACAGAAGTCTGGTTAGGTATGCTTCAACGAGCTTCATAAAATATACCAAAATGCGTTAAATAATAAATCTTTTATGTATGCTGTGATAGACAAAATGTTAACATTTAAACGGTGACCTATCTATAATTATTCAGTCAATAATAACTATGGCAATATAAAAAAAAAATCTTCTGATTAGTTTGCAGCTACTTTTCTTTGTGTCCCCAAATTCTGATGTTTTAATAGTAAGTATAGATTACTCGTTTTACTTAAAAATCTTGTTAGAAAACTCATTAAATGAACTTAAAACTTTCGAGATTAAAGGTGCACAAATTCTAAAACCTAATTATTCTTAATTAGCTGGCACAAACTAAAAATACAGCAAGTCTCACGGGTAAAGTACAGTTGTAACTACTATAGTAATTAAGTGAAACAGCATTAGTCTGGTATGAAAATGAATTATTTTTGACGTCAAATTATAAAAATGGTAGACGTTTGACAAACGTGCTTAATAAAATAAAACCCTCATATAATTAATATACATTATTATTCCATAAGCTATATACTGTGCAGAATTCGTATTCATGTTATAAATATTCAATACACCCTAAAGCAATTATCATCATCATCATGATCATAGACAATCTACTATAGAAAGAAGGCTGGAGGATGAACAGTCAGGTCGGTCTCTTGACGACTTCATCCAATATACTCTCGCAACCTTGACCAGATCTTCGGTCCCTATTATGGGACATACCCATATAAATACTAATACGCTCCCACAACTTATATTTTAATTAAAATAACCAGAGGTAAAAATCGATATTGGCTTCTTCCCAAGATACAAGCCGAAAACGTATTTATATTGTAATCAAAAAGAACTTTAAGTTTTTATATATTTTCGAGTTAAAGTTATTTATTATACATTTACCTTTGTTACGAATTCACAGAAAAGCTCTTTAGAGAATCACGGTCTAAGGGGACCGCGAGAGCTTTCACCTCGGATCAAAAGCAAAACTTTCCTAGGTCAAAGAACTCAGAGACATTAATATTCTGAACTGAACATTTTTCATTATGAAAACATTTGCTTACATATTAAATGAAGGGAATGAATAAACGTTCAATGACAAATAAAATAAATTAATAACGTTTTAATTTAGTAAAACTCATTCAAGAACGAAACCATAAGTACAAATTCATTTAGTAAAAAATAGTAATATCTTACGGTTTCTTCTGGACTGTTCCAAGTCTTTAATATGTCTTTACAAATATTGTATTTTATTACATAGGCTGATGAAATAAAATAAAACAATTGAATGGGTTTCTCACGGTCCCATTTTAAGTAGAGCCCTTCACTCAACACATTTAGCTGGTGAGACAGTCATAGGTTACAACGGGTAGTATTTCATGTTTCAAAAGGTATTAGGGGACTGAAGTAATTATCCCATATTTTACATAAACATGATGGTCACCTCGTTAGGAAGAACACGATCGTTTTGCTTCGGATCGCGTCGAGTCTATCGTCAATAACGGTTTGATGTAGGCGGAGATGATTTATCGCATTCTAAATATTCTACGATTCCCAACTAGGTCTGCGTGCGATAGGAAAAATAAATAGTTGTAGCGTGAACGTAGCGCCGGCCGGATGATTATATTTAGTTTGTATTAAAATGCTTTCGTGTATATAATCTGTGAGAACGTGTGTGTAAGTATGGACAGAAATAATGATGAGTATAAATAAAATAGGTATTTCGAGATGCCTGTTGTAATCTTGGAGGGGCCAGGGTGAACACAGAGTAACCTCTGATGTAACAGACACTCTTATTTATAAAAAGGTTATAAACTATGATGAGACCTATTGGGACCGCCTGTCGGTAGTTGTATAAAAGTTAAACAAAAAAAACTTTATCGATTAACTACCGTAATAGCATTATCCGAAACAAATCGTCAAACGTGTTAACGACGACTCGTTTCTGATAATGCATGCTATGCTAAAAGAGTACAATAATCAATGATAAATTAAACTTCTCGAACATCTATATGAGCCAACTTCTCTAATAAACTTTTTCAACCTTAAGAGACCTAAGAATACAGCAGCCAGACTCAAAAACTTAAGAACCCACTTTTATAAATATACTCGAGTAAAATAAAAGCTTCTTTACTCAATCTTTACTCGACATCGAGTGGAGTAAAGATTGTGGATTACTTGATTTCATTATTTTCAAAGGTAATATAAGATTCTGGACCCTTTAAAGCGTACTCCTATAAAGGCCATCAAGTATAAAAGCAAATGACTACCTCTACTTTTGGCTACTTACCTGACATATGGTTACCGCCAGTGAATATTATATTTAAACTGCAAATTTATCCAGCTATCGAAGTGAGGGAATATACAGCAATCTCTAGGGTCTCGATACATTGACGTAAATTCTAAATACACTGACTCCAATTTCAACTTTAGATATTTATGTCGAACACCCAAGTTGTGCTTCGAAAATTAATCGAAAACGATAAAGACAATTAAGTCTTTTCGACCGATTTTGTATTGAAAGATAATAAAAAATAATTATCTTTAATTTTATATCTTAGTATCCCCACTTAATTCGTCAAATTGTGTTTAATGTGTAATAACCATCACAACCAACAGTCACAGAAGTCCCCTGTAGTACGTAACAGTACTTGATCCGTCAGTGTATGCATGTGCTCTGCCCATTGACACTAAAGTTTAGGAAATCTACACGTAATGTTAATACCAAATTAGCTTTATTCGTATTCGATAAATATATATCAACAAAATTAAACAATTGAAAGGCGACGGGTTCTTGTCTACGTCACAGAGTGGAGCCACAGCGCCGGCGAATGAATAATAAAAAGGTTTCAAGCGAACTGGCTCGCTGTCATAATAAAATACGTCGTTTCTTGGAAATAACGAATAAATTTTGTTAGACAGAATCAGGCGAGTTTCAGTAGGTCGTATTCTATACCCTCTGGAAATTAGCTTTCGACTTATAAATTCATCATTAAATGTTCACAGTGATAGCCCGCGACGAAAAAATTTAAGGATGTATTTAAATATATGTAGATGAGAAATCGCATTATTAATGTTTGACATCAAATTGTCGATGTCCATGGGCTTCGGTGATCACACAATGCTCGTTTGCCCTCCTATCTTATAAAAAAAAATGCAAGAAAAGAGATAGATCCATGAAAATTTCTCGAATAATAATTTCAACAGACAGCAACTGGATACTTTAGGTATATTCCTCCGCGAGGCAGACTTGAGGTTACTTTAAGTTCCTTACGGTACTGTACATTAACGGTACTTCAGTTTGTTCATAAGACGGAAACAAAAAATCCACTTTGAGTACCTTTTAAAGTCACAAATCTCCGATGCATGACGTCACCGGTTCCTCGTCCGCGGCGCGTTATCTGTTTTCGGCTGACGGCGCATTCCTCGCGCACTCCACCCTATTTTATATTTATAGTCGAGTGCTTTATCGTAATTCTGTTATACATGAGGGCGCTCACACACTGAACGATAACTAAACCGAAAAGATACATGGTTTAGGTCACCACTATAAACTACTAAGGTATTACGACATCTGGTATTCCTGGATCTACTAAAATGTCTTCTTTCTTATGTCTCTTGGTTTACTGGCAGCAAGCATTCTCGAGCACTAATATTCCAATGGGGTCGTAAATACTGTATACATTTATACAACACTCCTAAGAGATGTAACAATATCCGTTTTTGGTTGAGAACGGAATGAGTTCATCGATGACCAAAATTGTTATTTAACGTAATTTATTTCTGGTCACATTGTACCTGTACTTTGTGAAGTATTATTTGACGATTCGGAACACGATAGAACAACGGAGACGCAACGGAAACAATCGCTTACGTATTCCTAATGAACCGGGAGGCAGCGGGATGCTCCCCTCCACTCTATCCTGTGTGTGATAGCACTCACGGTTAATAGGAACACCTATAATCACTAAAATAATCAGTTGTGAATAGATCGCTGTCAGAAAAATGATATAATACAAAAAACAGATATGAACAGCGCGCGAAGTGATGACTCGAAAAAGTCCCATTGGGAAGTTTTTCTCGTTCACGTCACGCAAGGCGACAAATAAGATGCGGTGTCAATATCGGATAAACTCTAGTTGTTTGCTTCTTTATTCTTTTAAATGCTATCTTTCATACACATTGTGTTGGAAAGTTACAATGAATGAAATGTGTCAATGTTGCTAATTCTAGTGATTCTTTAAGCGTATAACAGACATAAAAACAATTCATTATAGTAGATAAATAACAGCATTGCGGCCCGTCCCAGTTAATTTAAAAACGCGGGAACGTAAAATAAAGAATACAGTGCCATTTCAATTGTTTTAACATAAACATAAAAGTTAGCTTTAGGTGTGAATTTCAAGTGTCATTTCGTGGTCACGTGGCCGTTGAAGAACATCTTAAAACTAATTACCTATGATGATAGACACATCAGCTACGCGTCATTAAAACGACGTAGTAAAATGTGCAGCTATCTTAAATCGGGCCCCGCGCGATCTATCCGTACACGACATAAACTGACCACCCACTATTTTACGATCGAGTTTTATGACTCATTTAACTCAGACGAAGCTAAGCGCCTTCGGAGATGGGAGAGGATGCGCGACCGTGATAGCGGATATTGAACGCTGTGTTAAACTAACTTTACAATCCATACGGTATTTATTAAAAGAAAAGATGAGTTTTATGACTTGTGAGGTGGGGTTGAGAATTTCAGAAAATAGCAAAAATAAAACAATAGTTGTAGTGACGCCTAGCTTGAATAAAATTTAGGACATTTTTTTATTAGCAAGTAATAATTTAACTGAGTTAGTGCTATTGTGTCGTATAAATAGTATAAAAATAGTTATTTTAAATACTTTACTAAATATTAAACTTGTAGGTGGTAATTTTAATTGTTTACGAAGCGTGTAATTACAGGAAAATTTGTTTTTAATTATTTAACCTACATCTACGTAATTATTATCATAAAGTTTACATATTCTAAGATATTTATAGCACAAAATAAATCTTCTAAAAGCAAAAGTTAAAATTAAA
Source organism: Papilio aristodemus (assembly GCA_016277805.2). Lineage (NCBI taxonomy): Eukaryota > Metazoa > Arthropoda > Insecta > Lepidoptera > Papilionidae > Papilio > Papilio aristodemus. Next base: position 854,447 of record JAABKM020000012.1, on the reverse strand, counting down.
GCCGCCACGTGGTTTCCGCTGTTGACTAGAACATTTTAAAAATATTTGTCTGGCATTTTCCTTATGACGTTAACATTCATTGGCATGTAGATAAAAACGTATGTACGTTTTTTAAGTTTAACAAAAACAAAATAATTAAAACCGTAAGTTTAATGTCGAATCTTACGTCACTGTTCATAGACTGTAGTGGCGTGACTGTGTCAGTAGTCAAATATAACCATCTTCGTACCTATACACGACGAACACAGTGTACTAAATAAAAACAATAATTCTAGATGTAGTCGATATAGGTTAGTATGAAAAGAAAACTAAAATCCATCCATCGACATTTAATTTCATTGCTGTACTAAATCTTCTCAGTATCGTTACCCGACCGGTCGTGATCACACAACAATTTAATTACAATTATGGTATATTTTTAACTCTGAAAAGCACTTGGAATGTAAGTGCAAACAGCTATTAAACCGGTTACTTGTATTACTTAACGGTCATTTATTGCATTTTATTGAGTGCAAGCTGGAATTATCTCCTGCCTGTACTATAAACTTATCGCTTACGTCATCCGATACTTATGTACTAGAGGCCCAGAGGTACACGGGATGATGATCCGTCAGAACAGGAAATACAGGACAGAATTGCATGTGGGTTACTTTTTTCAAGATGACATAACCTTGTTATCGGTATGGGCTGACAAATAAAGCGGAACCAATTATTGTTGTGACCGTTACCGATGGGGCACTGGGATTGGCGCGGTGTACGTGCGCCAATCTCGACTTTATTAGCATGCCAGACAGGTGTTATTCTCTTGTCTTGTTAGGAAGCCAGCCCGTGGGAAATGACCGAGCGATCGGTTGAATAGCATCCATAGCAAAGGCGTTGCCTCCTGAAGCGGAAAAGACTTTCCTGTTCCGGTTAATAAAAAAAAAACAAATTTGTAAACTAAGAAGACAAAATTATGAAGATCTTATAAATATATTCTGCTTATTTTCAATGGAAAAATAAAACTAACATATCATTAGGTCTAAAAATCCAACTTGATAATAAAGAAAAAAGAAAATATATAAATTCAAATGATTATTAATTCAATTACTAATTTGGCGTGTACGCCCACAATTTACCGCTTAACAAGAATGGTAGTAATACTTGGGAGATTTATATAAAACTACTTTTTCAATTGTTCATTAGATTTAGAGAAAATGATGCGTCTGTCCAGGATCGATTCAAAATTTCCAGATTATAGCCGAGATCGGGATAAAATTAGGTTTTTTCAATGACCTTTTGTGATTTAAATTACCTGTAGTGTAGTATAAACGAGAATATTTATTTACTAAATATAGAAGAATATAGAATAGAATATCATTAAGGTTCCGTTGACGCCAAAGAGAATAGTAATTAAAGTTAAATTAACGATTCTATTCAAAACCAATTAAAATCACATTCACAACGAACAAGCGTCACAGACTATACACGTGTACAGATATGTGAATGGTTATTAGTGCTTAAAACAACGACATAACCTAAATATAAAGCGTTCAGCGAAAATAGATATGAGATCAATATCAGGATCTAGCGCACAAGGTGACCGACATATGCCGACCTGACGGCCGAAATTACTCTGTAAAAGCATTTGAGATGATTTGGACTGGGTCGGACCGCTCAAACTTCTTATATTGAAAAGAGATGGACATGGCATACCTTTCTCACTTCTACTTTAATACGCATAGATTTTCGTCAGATACAAACATTAACATTTATTTAGAAATAGCTTTTGGTTCATTTAATTCGAGTTTGATACTGTATCTTAAGATTTTAGGACCAGTAATGCTAATTTGAGTGTTGTAATGGGAATGAATTCGTCATATGCAATGACATTATAATACTATAGATAAAATCCAAGATTTGTAATTGACAGCCACAGTAACGAGGCGCGGTCAAATAATGACCACATCGCACTAGCGGCAAGATCTCGATAAATCCCTCGCCACACCGACGCCGATCTAATGCAGATAAGACAAGGCGCCATGTGTCGTGTTGAAGGAACAAACAGGACGACGTGATAACATTTTGTTGGCAAAAATAAAATGAATATATCTAAAGATAAGATAATCTTCAAGATATTTGTGTTCATTATTGCTATGATGTGATAATAATCGATTAAGCTAGAATCTTTACTGGAAAGTCTTCTGAACTATATTTCTGGCATTGATGCTGTTTTGAGGAGTAAAAAGTTATCAAATATATATAAACAAATCCGTAATATGCATTGCCACATATATGTACACATACAAATAACATAAAAAAAAGTTCATCTATCGTGTAGTAAAAAAAAACTGTCGAAAGCTACATTTAAATAGAAGAAGGGTAATTTGTAAATGATGAATGAGTTGTTGGCAGCGGCTAACAGTTTGCATCAACACGACCGTCAACCTGTCAGTACGTTTTAAAAAGTAACGTTATTTTAAAAATAAATATTGATTTTCGTGTACGAGTGTCAATTCTCGCGCGTTGTATTCTACTGCAAGATACACTATTCCGATGGCTGTACGAAACAATTTCTATTATCATACATAACTTTCGGTAATATACGGTAAACATAAATATATTACGAAATTTGAAAGCCTCTACTCTGTTAATGCGTTTTAAAATCTCTTCTGGCCTTAATGATCTTAATCCTTTAAAGCTGTATTTGGAAGATCCATCTTCATTTATTAATTTAAGAATTTGAAATTATACCAAAAATATTGTTTCTTTCTTTTTGTATTTTTCCTTTTAACGTAGTAGCGTAATATTTGATTATAATGTAAAACTATTAAGTAGAAAATGGTGACTAACTAAGGCATCTTACATAACTTATAGTATGCGCGTTGCCTTAGTTAAAGGAATTCCGTGTGAGTCAGCGTACTACCAATGTGATGGAGATCAGA
>JAABKM020000012.1:738849-755774 GCA_016277805.2 Papilio aristodemus | reverse complement strand
TCGCCATATCGGGCACAAATTCCAAACTTCGGGCTGATATCAAGTTGAAAAAACCCAATATCATTTTTCCCGACCGGGAATCGAACCCGGGACCCCAGCGTTTTTTTTTATTTGATAGAGATAGTTTAAACATACAGGTGTTTAAAATATCTGACATAATTAATATAGTTAGTAGTTCTCAATACTCACATCCTGTATAGACATGGAGCGCAGTGCCCCCACTTTGAAGCTGTTGAGCTTGGCGAGCACCTTCTTGGGCGTGTGCGCGGGCTCGGCGGCGGCACCCTGCTCGCGCGCCCATCGCTCGTGCGCCGCCGCGCTGCAGCTGCGGATGTACTCCGTCCACTTGCCGTACACGAACCGCAGCTTCTTCTTGCTATATCCAACAACAAAACTTGGAGTACAGGGTAACGTAATAGCCACAGATACCAATTAGAACCACATTAGAAACAATGTCAGGTTGATTGGTTCCAACAAGCCATACTTGTGATTTATCATGTGGAGGCGTTCACATTTCTAAGATAATTTCTAATATGAAAATGTACAATACTTTTTCTCAGCTGAAAATTGTTCGGATTTAAATAAAACATATACAATAAAACTTTTTTTTTAGTTTTAAATAGTTGAATTATAACTAAAGAGTCGAAATATTTGTCAGTTTGCTCCTCTTCTCTGCAGCTTTGTTTATCTTTCGTGTTTCCTTTATCAAGATTTAGTGCTCGATGACAAAAAAATCCAATATTTAAATTAAGCGTCCCAAGAATCGTCACAAAAACAGAAAATTTGACCAGACGCAGATCTCATGGTTGACTAAAATCTTTTCGCAGATTTGCTGGTCTACTCACTTCGCATCGGTGATGAAGCCATCTACTCTGTGCAGATCGCGGTTGTTGAAGCCGGCGGGCTTGAAGACGAGGCTGGCGGCGAGGCCGGCGCCGCCGTGGCACGTCACCTCCATCGCGCCATACTGCTCGATCCACAACTTGCCCACGATTACGTTGTGTACGCAGCAGTTCACGTTACTCCAAGTGTATGCTTCGCCCCACCTAGAAAGTATCAGTTAACTGGCTTGTCTTAAACTCTTTAAATAGTGGTACCACTAAATCGAGTTATTTCACACTCGCCAAGGAAAAAAGTAAAAAATAAGATTAACTAACTACTATATAAACAATCCTTTCTTTCAATCAATCTTTCTTTCAAGAAATTAAAGGAATACTTCACCTGGGCAGTTCGACGGTAACATGTCCTTTGGGTTGTATCTCGACGCTCTTCCCGCAGAACTTGAGTTTGGGGTGGACAGAGCCGTGGAAGACGAAGTGCGGGCTATCCGCGTGGAACGCCGACACTGGCGGATGGTGCGACACCTGTGGGTCATCAAACAATATGTTCAATTATAACAAATTAAATGAACTATTATTACGTAAATATATTATGTACATATAAAAAAACATATCTCACGCCTGTATTCCCCGAAGGGGTAGGCAGAGGTGCAACTAGTGCATATATTAATATATATTAATAAATGTTTATGTACATATTTAATAGCACACTTAGTCTTAATTATAACACTAAATGTGCTAATAAATATGTACATAAACATTTGTAACTTTTAATCAGACGTCTGATTTAATTTGCCATTGTCTGAATATGAAATTAAAAACTTGAACCTTTATATAAGATATTTATTTCTTTTGACTATTTCTTAAATAAATGAAGTAAGATGAATAGCGAAAAACTCTAATAATATTATGTTGTTCCAGAGACAATAAATGTACGCGGCTGACGGACTCGCGAAAGCTCATGGCAATGTGTGAACTGGGCTGCATCTACATTAACGATGTAAAGATTCCAACAGGCGCTACTATAATAATGCAACCATTTTCATTTTTATAGTAAAATCTAATAATGAGTTTAAATATATATTATAGGTATATATAGCATATTTACCAAAATATTGAAGCTATATTTCCTTTTACCTTTATTAAGTTTGAGTTGAAAGTGGTCTTCCAACTCAAACTTTCATATAAAATTTTTAATATGTTACCTGTTCGCAGACGGCCCTGAACTCTGGCCGCTCGAGTTCGTAGGTCTCGCCCAATAGCGGGTTGAAGGGTTTGCCCAAGCGCTCCCAGTTCGACGCCAACGCGCTCACTGCAAACGCTGTATACGACATTATTTTCAATTACTTTCAGTACATCAGTCGACGAATATCAACTAGGACGACGACAAGAATATTATTAAATCCTTTCACAAATGATCTTTAACCTAGCTAACCTGCTATGTACTCCATCCTGGCGACGGGGTCCGTCTGGTCGGCGGCCAGGCGCAGCAGGTGCGCGTATTCCAGGTACTCCAGCATGCGCTGCAGGAACGACAGCGGCTCGTTGAACACGACCGGCATCGTGATCTTGGACAGCTCCTTGCCCACGCAGTTCTTCAACACCGACCACAGCGAGAAGTCGCCGCGGCTGAACTGTGCCACAGGTAGCGAAGTTCTGGATACAACAAACAAATTAAAAATCTTTTAAATTAACTACAAGTTTCTAGTTTTAAAATACATAGAAGAATGTGTTAAGATAGTAATATTTTATTTTCGTGTTATTAAATGTTTATTAAATGAATAAAATTTCTATCCAGATTGCCGATCACTCGCACAACAAATGGGCCGCTTGACTTGAAGTATTGATTGCGATGAATTGACCTTGATCAGACGCCTCGCTCTGTTTAAGTATTGATAGAATTTGTACATTTAGGATTTCAATAGTGGCAGCGGTGGATGTAGACGTAATTATTGGAAAACTGTAATAATATTTAGATTTCCTTAAGTCAGAATTCAAGTCATGAAATCTCTTACTATTGTTATTGAGCCAGAGATATTCAAAGTCTTTAAGGGATATAAATGCCAATCACTATTTACGTTCTTCCGAGCCTGTCAGAATCATAAATGAGACAGGGGATGTGTTTTGTGTTTCCGAAATTAAAACTTGTAATTTTACCTTTGGTTTCGTATACGCGGTAAAATTAATAAAATGCTTTTTTGATACGTTTTATTGAAAAGCAATGTACAGTGTATTAAGTATTCATAGCTTTAGTTAAGCTTTAATCACGAACCTATTAATATTATAGAGACAAGCTATGACAGCGAGGACGGATCGTCAAAGGAATTCATGTAGTGCACAGATTACCTCTTTGGTAAGATTTTTTGAAAAACTTTGCGACGTTTTCTCGAGTAAGGGATAAAATTATTACTTTGAATATTAATACAAGTTATATGTTAATCAATAACGTAGACATGCCTCCAAAAAGTGTACAAATAATCTGGTGAAGATTATGAGGGTTGACTTGAATAAAATGGGAGAGACCGAACTGTGTTGCAATCGATGGAGAAGACCTATTCACAGTGGTGGAAAAATATCGAATGAATTTTAAATTCAATTTCTAAAACTTCAAGCAACCTCAAGCTGAAAAGAAAATTACTTTTGCTATGAAATGTAAAATATTTTCACCAGTAACTAAATTAAAATACGCAAAGTGCCATATTTAGGTTAAGTGTATCCACTTTTGAAAACTTATGTTAAAAAAATGTTTTCGAAAATCCTATCTACCAAGTGAAAAATACGATAAAAGAGTAAAAATATTATTGCATCCCACTGTACACTGGAAAACCTTCAGAAAATTAAATAAATTTAAAATGAAAACAAAGAACTTATAAACATTTTATGTGTTTCACAATTTTTAACACCTGAAATTAGAACTTTAGTCACATGTATACTTTGTGTATCACCACCGCTGAGCTATCCCTGAGCGTGGTAGATGAGTAGAGGGGAGGGGGGATTGCAAGGCCTAGGGGCGTGTTCAAGGCCGCGTCGCGATCGATACTCCGCCCGGGATGCTGTTTATCCTTTAACCGCCATGTGGTAGCAGGAATAACGTCCATGTTGGTTCAACGCAACTTTTTAAAAAATCCGATTTGGAACACTCTCCTGTCCTCTCTACCAAGTAAAAGTTCTTGTTACTAATAATCTAGTTAACATTTCTTGGGTAGCCTGACAAAATCTTTAACAAATTATTATAAAAATCAATAATGAATGTTACCAAATATTGATTCATCTTAATTGAAAAAAAAATACAATTATTGTTTAAATAATTAAAAGAGGTTTATTCCTACAAGAAAAATATAACGGTTCCGCAAAAGTCCAACGAAATATCAAATTCACGAAGCACGAAATTTAGTGGTAAACGAAATACTGGCCTCAGTTTATTATTCATTTCCGCAGAGTTAATCCGCGTAGGTTCCCCCCGAGGCCTCGTCTGAGGCAGTTCCCGACATTTCGCACAACACTTGATTAAAACAACTTTTCCATTTAATTGTTTAGTGTTTTGTTTTTTGTTATCTTCCCTATATCTAGCCTCATGTAACAGAACTTGTGCAAGTACCTAAAGGTTTTGTAATTACTATGCAATGATACATATGACGCTCTTATGTTACGAATAAGACACCTATGAAGATAAATTTAAAAATAATAACCGTATCCAAATATACATTTTCATCAAAAACAATAAAGAATTTCCGAGATTAATAAGAATTATATGTATCCAACGGTTGTAAACAGCACTGGCTTACAAGCAATTAGAAATTAATAGCTGTACTAAAATTAAGTGTTGATATACATTACGGCCTGCGCTGAACATTAAGTCTCTTTATTGCACGATTTTAGGTTAAGAGCCCGCCGTGGTAGTTACAGCTTTACAAAACACCATCCTCATAAAAACTAGATTTTAGATATATACGTCTTTCATGTATGTATTATAAATGAAACCTAATATATTGTGAGGGTTATATTAGTTAATATTCAAAAAGCATGTAGAATTATTGGTAATTAAATAATAACAGAATAAATCTATAACATATATTAAAAAAAAACATAAAATATTTAAAATATTTTTTTAATATTTACACAAAAAAATATGTGACTTCTTACACTATAAAAAAATGCTAATGAATTCTATTCGTATTGTTATTTCTTTAACAAATGTGTTAAGGTTTTAAGTAAATAGATCAATCATCCCAAAAAATGGTAAAACGAAAAAGGTCCGGAACAAGGCCGGCAATTTTAGATGTTGCCCTAAAATTATCCTTGACCTAAAAGCGGTATAAGCGGTACTCTGTTCTCTTTATACGTCCTTTAACAAATTGGGTTAAATTGACACATTTATTTTATCACAAAAAAAACTCCCCAATATTGCAAGGGCAAACCAAACACTGTACTGTGTTACAACCGTCGCACAATAAATTCAATATTGTAAACACCAAAAGCCTCGCATCATATGTTAATCTTCAATTTATTTAAGCAACAATTTATTATTTATTAACAACTTGGTACTAAGTGCTTAACTTTAGATAAATAGGACAATACTTGTGGCTTATTTCACAAAGGGAAATTAATTGAAGCGTGTACATCGAGTGACCACACGATCTCAGTCATGTGGAACTCCAACCACACAGGATTGTGGGTCGATAGCGAATGTTACCGGAAAGGAAATTACCCCACTCTGGAACTGAGACACTAATAGCATAGTCGCAATGGAAAACTACAGATAGTTAAAAAAAACTTTGTAAAATACCTATCTAAGCTTTTATGCTGTTATAGAGAAAATGGATACGTTTATTTTCCGTTATCCGTTTTTGATAATTCTTTCACTACGAGAAAGTATCTTCTTCATTTAGTAGTACTAGCGGAGGTTGACCTGACCCTGAGGAGTACATGTTAACTCAGAAATAACAAACTGCATATTTTTTTTCCGGTAAACAGAATGATAATTAAAAATAATTTTTAGATTTAGTTTGGAGTATTGTGTTTATTGAAAAAAATTCTCTCTCTATTCTGTTTTTTTTTAGTAATTAAATGAAAATAAACGACAAAAGGAGTGGCCCGTTCGAGATATAATTCTCATGTGAGTAAAGTCTATCATAATTAAACACAGAAGAAATGTAAATTTTTTTTAAATAATTTTAATATGTATTGTTATTCATAATAAATACAAGCCCCTACACTATTCCCTATATACCTACCTACAAAATTTCGCGAGGTTTTCAGAAAAAAAAAATAGCTGCTATATGGAAACTTTTCCTAATGAATGGGCAAACAGCTTCCCGGGCGAGTATTGATCGACGGCGGCGGCCTTGAATAAGCTCCCGAAGGTTCAGCGGCAGTAAATCTAACTTACAGGGGTAGTAAGTGTACAAACAGAATTTGTTTTGTAAGATATTTATAGGTTAATCGTCTACGGTGAAATCCTGTGTTAAGGTAGAGCATACCTTCGTAATTTCTTTCTACGTTGTCCTAGATGGGTGACGGTAACGCGACACGACACCATGAGAAATGCACTAATAGACAATGCGCTACTAATTATGACAACAACGAGGACACAATTTTTTTACATATATAAAAATGTTAAAGAAACTCATAAACAAGTCTCGAACAGTTTATAATATAATCTTATAATAGTACTATATTGCATTTAATATATGATATTTAACTATTTTTTTTTTTAATTTTAATATCCCTATCCTAATTTTACGCATATACATATGTATGCCTGCATGGTAAAACTTACTAACAGTCTGTTGGTAATTTTAATCCCATCACCTCATTTAATGATGAAAAAAAAATTACAACAAAAATACACTCTATTTTTGTACAAGGTTAAGTAATCTTAACATTGTACATTGTGTAAACATAATATTTGGTTGTCCGGCGAGGTATTTGCACCGGTAAGAAGGCGTCCCTTAGGAAAACCTTCCAGTATTGATCCAAACAAAGAATAATATTTTCTTTCTAATGCCCTACATCGCTCGCTATGTGGCAGTCAATATTTGAACAACAATCGTATTTTCATCTTATAGTTAAAATAACCAATGGTTAACGGACATTGTAACTGAACTGTGTACTCAGAAATGTTCAGTGACTGCTTTGAATAAGGCTATTGATAGAAGTAATTTTGTAATTTAATAGTAAACATTAAACTTACTAATTTTTAGTGGCAACACTAAAACGACAGTGGCGACGCCACTTCAGAGTGACTAGATATCCACTTACCTGTATTTGTACACCCCGTCAACATTATCTTCCATCTTACAACACGCACCACCTTCTCACACCCCTTCTCTGTCTACTACACTCAACAATTGTCAAATCACTATTTAAAACTTTTTCGAATTTCTAAAATATCCAACGTCACACACTATTTGATATCCATATTATTTATTTCACTGAAAATAAAATAAGAAAATAATTCGTGAATTGTCCTTTCGTAAAATCTGTCTGTAAAACGTTTAAACCTATGGAAACAATTTTATGCACGCGCAATTAATTTAAATTATTTTTAATACTATATTTAAACAATAAGGTAAGAATAAAGCGGCCTACAGCTAACCATTTTACTGTCTATCAGTTTTTTTTACGTTATTTTTTATGATATTTATGTCATACTTTTTTTAATCCAGTCAGTTAACGGTCGAAGTGTCTCGTTATTTAAACGAATAGTCCGAGCCTAGCAAACGGAGCCTTAAAAGGTAAGTTCTTTACTTAAGTTGACTAACAAGCTCGATGTCAATGTATTTTCAAGAGAAAAAGTGACCTACAAATTATAAAAAAAAAAACAATAAGATTGATGGGCCGAGATGATTCTAACGACCAATTCGTGTATTGCTAACAAATTCAGTCAACTTACAACCAATGTATGACATGACAAAATGTTACACTAATGACAATTTATCTTTCGAGTGTAAAACTTGCAAACGATGTCGGGCTAAAAGCGAACACTACGCTTTTAGGTCATCGCATTGTCGCGTTCATCTCTTGATGAGGGGTTTCGGAATGGACGCGCGTAAAGAATAAGCAATTTCATTTTTCACAACATGTTAAAACATAAATAACCATTTTAATTTACATATTGCTTTATAGCGACAACCTAAAGACAATATTAAGAGTAACCGACGAACATGTATAAATATTTACTATGAAGACATGAGATAGTTGTGCCAGGAACGTGTCCAATAGAAATTCGTAATTTCTGCTTACCCTTCTGGGTGAAGAGTGGGAGTGCAGTTACTTATTTATATTTAAAAATAGTCCATTTAATAGAAGACATAAAGGTACCCTACAGTTGCCGATAGCTACATAAACGTTAATTTAAATATTGTAATGAGTTTATTTCAGCTCGTCTCATTCTCTCCCTCGTTTTAACATCGCAGTGTCAAAATGTTAGAAATACGTGACTGAAATATAAGTCAGTTAACTAATGAAGTTGTTTTTGATGTATCTGGAGCGAGTTGATTAACAAATTAGTTCATTGAGCTCTGTATTTATGTAAACTATTTAACAATGATAGTTGTATTGAAATGTTTTGATTTTGACTTAGACAATTACTATCTACGAATATAAATTAATACTAAAAAAAAATTAGTTTACATGATATTAAATCTTTACCACAATACTATGATAAATTATAAAATAAAGTCCTTACGGACTTTTACGATGTGCGTGTTAGACAGTACACTTGTACACTTTAATTCTATTACTCCGTCTTATTATCTGATTCAAGACCCACGGCACGGTTAGAGGTATTTGTGAGTCCAAGCTTTTAAGCTTTCATTAAACTAATCCTGTTTATTTTTAGTTTGAGTCAACATTAGTAAGTAATTAAATATTTTACCACCTTCCTGTTAACAGATTGATTTGATCTTGGGTTCTAAAGACTTACACCTGTAGTTCTGACGGTACAATTTGTATACATACTGACAAACAAAAAATTATAGTATATCACAATAATAATTACATCTTATAAAAACCACGCTATAAATAAAAAAAGGAAATTACTTTTTAAAAGTAAATTGCCCACTAGAGAATGAAATTCAGCATTCTGTTTTGTAGGAATATTAAAAAAGTAAGGCAAAGTACCTCACCAACGACCAACAGGTCGCGCCTGGCGCGCCGCCAGCGCTGCAGACGGGTCGATATGCCGGCGCTATTCGATCACTGAACACACAGATATTTTATACCAGACAAGTCGATAACAGTCATTTGCCGATTACCTCTTAACTTAAATTTAAGAATGAGTGTTATTTTTAATTAAAAAAAAATGAGTAGAAATCCGTTTGTTTTTTTAAATTGAATACCTGTAGTTGTAATATCGTGATGGAAGTCGACTGTCAGAACTATTAAGAAGATCTCAAGGACATTGAAAGTCATATATATTCTAGGCTATGGTATTTCAATTTATTCTTGGATAAAAAAGCTCCTTGAATAAGAATTTTTATTTAATATCAAATAATTTTTTTTATTAAAGTGTATTTAAAACTTCAGGATATCAACTAGCTCGCTAATACAGATAGTACATTAAAGTTGTGACGTAATTATATCACGGCTTCGTGAACATGTACGATGAAGATACTTCAAAGCTTCACAAACTTAATCCGTATGTAAATTTTAAGTCACGTGACGTGAGAATGAATAAATTAAAGTAGAACAATTTTATTATTGATCATAATATCGTTATTTCATTTATATATTCAGAGAAAATTAACCTCAATAATTAATAATAAAAAAAGAATAATGCAATAAAAAAAACACCGTCTTAAGTAGGTCGGCTTTATAAGAAGGGTCTACGGCTAAGGAAGTTCACCTACGTTTGGAGCTACGCCAACAAATTAGTACATGCAAGTCATACTACTTGAATAGTAACACAAATATAACATTGTTACGTAATATTATTATTAACCATTAATCTGAATAATCAGTAGAATTCAAAATCAGTCTTCGTATATGCGGAGCTCAACGGAAGCGGAAGTATTTCTTGGTTCAAGAATCGACATGATACTGTTTCCCCTCGTTTCGGCTTACAGAACCCAGTTACAGCGATGTACCTATAGCAAATACTTTATGCGAAAGCTTACGTACGTTAGAATTTATTTAAAACCTTTTTTTTAATAAAGAGTATTTAAGAATTCATAACTGAATTGTTAAATAAAAGTACACTTAAAAGTATTATTTAAAAGAAAAGTGCTCGGTATACCGTGTGGAGCATCCTTCACTCAGGTCGGAGGCTCTCAATGCCTGAGAAGCGATCCACTCGCGTGGAGTTGATTCTTGAGTCGCCACTCGATTTAACCGTTCACCTTAAACTAAACAGCAAATTATTCCGGCAGGTTTAATAAAAAAAAATTATCTGTATTACTCGAAATGTGTTAGTACATATTTTTTTTTAATTTGAAAGTTAGAAGTATCTTCTAAGTATCCTCGTAACTCGTACTTAAGCTGAAATTAAAGCCCTGAAAAGTTGAAATGAAAAAGGAAAATATTATTTATAATTCTACAATAGGCCATGATAACAAATGTAGAATTAAATTTTAATAATGTAGTTTGTTAATTGAGTGTACATAATATTTTGTATTTAGATTACCTTCTCTGTCGCAACACGATGGAGTGAAACCATTACGGTCCAATTAAGCTCGACATCTAAGTGACCCGGCGCGCAGCTAGGTACCTCGTGCTTATATTTAACTTAATATGTACATAGGGTGTTTACTGCGGCAAGGAAAGTAGTGGAAAAAAATTTTGTGACACACACATACTGAATATTTTCTTAACAGCATTCATACCGGCCTCTATCCGGTTGGATAAATAGATACATCGGCATTTATAACTCAGTTAACCTCTATTCGATTTAAAAGTTCCACTAAAATGTTCCAAGCGAAAATTAGATCGTTTCCCTGAAAGTCGGTATTAAACAAAATTGGCATGATTTTGTAAATTATGTAATTGAAGAAAATTGACGGAAAATGTCAGTTGTGAAATAAAGTGATAATTTTGAAAGGATAAATTAACATTGTGTTAGAGAACATCAAGGCCCATCAAGTTCTCCGTAACTTCATTTATAACATTTAATTTTCTGTAAAATAGTTTCGTATAAGTATAACAACCTTCAAATATCAAGAGTGAACTGAAAAACAAAAAAACGATTACGTAACCGGAATGTCCACTCACGATTTTTATGTGTCATATGAGAACTGACATAGGAACGTAATAAAGTCCTAACGCGGGCAGCGCTGCGGCGCAACTGACTGATATTCGAGCGAGAATCGCGAGACAGGGTGTCACCATCCACCCCTCTCCCCCACTCTGCGACGTCCCCTCTCATACCGATACCTACCCTCAAGACTCTGCTGGCGCCCAGGTTGGGCCCCGAAGAAAGCTGCAGTAAAATTCAGAGTACGTTTAGCACTTTGTTGATTGCTCTTTGATACATGGTTTATACCCATACAATTTTATATCATTATATAAAATACGTTGCTAGTCAAAAAAGTAAAAAGAATAATCGAGTCTATGATGCCTAATTATTGTACTAAATTGAAGTTAACGGGATTTGATCTTAAAACTCAGTCAATTTATAAATGAAAATATCAATCAAAATAACTATCCAGTGGTATTCGGCGATAGATGTATCAACATATCGTATTGTTTTTATCATTAAACATGAATTATTAGCAATGTAATAGACTGATAGAAAAGATTTTATGTAATAAACTGCCACCAGAAGCGAAAAAAAAACGCGTTTTACTTATCCATTATAATGAACAAGTACATTATAACAACAGACAAGAGGGCGGTTTTAATGATCGAGACAAAGCTGAACAAAGGTGTTCTATTTCAAAGCTTAACGACCCGTGTTGGAAAAAATTGTACGACCTAAAGAAGTGTTTGTTCGAAATCTAGTTTAGTGCGTTGTAATACCTAACGTAGAGGGTGTTTAGGAGATCGAAGCTATAGCAATAACATGTTATTGTTGTCTGGGCACGATATTTAGCTTTTATCGTATACGTATCGTGGAATAAAAGGTTTCCTTACGCAATAGATAGGTATTAAATATAGAACGTAAAAGTTTTTTTTTTTTAAATATTATCAGTGAAACTATTTCATTTTGTTAAAACGAATTGTAGTAAAACTTGGTACTACAAAAGAGCTCTACGCCGTAGAAAGTGGGTTTCTGTTCGTAGCTGGCCTACGCCGCCATAGTCAATTGGTGTACATTGTATGTGACATTTAATTTATTTAATATTGAATTTGCGTCGTGTATGATACTTAAAAATATTTGTTTGATTTTATTTAACTAAATTAAGATTAACAAATAATTTAATGTTAAGCGAATTAAGGATAACATACATTTATAGCACCTACCATATGATAAACAAATCATTGACGACTCATAGCGATAAGAGTTTTTTTTTAAATGGGTGCAAATTCGATTTTTGTCTATTTGTAGAATCGTCGAACCCCCGATTGAAGGTCTTTTTTTACTCGTTGGCAACTCGTGATTGTATATTAGTTTGAAAGCAAATATGAGCGAATTTTCTTTTTCGATTACACTACCAACTACGATTGCAAATCTGTTAGCAAATAATACAATTATAGTAAAAGCCAAAAACCTCGCTCTGGTCCATCCCACGCGTGTCGCTCTGTAAATATCGATTGACGCAGTTTCATATTTGCCGCTATGATATTATAATAGCTAGTTTTGAAACAAATATTTTTAATACACATATATTAATTTTATAAGAGGGCTTTTAAACCTCAAGTTTCATTAATAATCTTCCCAACAATTTGTTACTACCAAATTCAATTTCATAAAATGTTTCCAAAAAATGTTTTAATCTCTTGTTTGAAAATTAAAACACATACTTTATTTGAGTTTACAAACATAATGTAACATGAAATTACTAATGTTTTTTTTTCTTACCGTCAAGTAAAAATACAATATCGAAATAATTTATAATCCACCGGATTATGCTCCGAAACAAATACAGTTATGTCCTGACACTTTCACAACTACCCCCTCCCCTCCTACTTTTCGCGCCTCCCACCCAACTAATGCTATTAGTAACAACAAAGATTTCCGTGGAACCTAACACCTAAGGGGATTGGGGATTACAACTGATATCTCGATTCTTTTGTTGAGACACGTGTTGTAATCTAACGTGGATAGTCGGAGAATTTAATCTATGATTTAATGTTTACAAAAGGAAAAATATTACGAACACGCTTGTATTGTAGATTTTACCTTACTTACCTGTACGCAATGTTGTTTATTATTAACATAAAATAAAATCAATAAAAAGTAAGTTTTTATGAAAATAAAACAAAATTAATTAAAAACAGATATTTATTCTGCACTAAAAGTAAAGGTAAATTAATAAAAAATAAGGTCGTACAAAACAATATACTTAAAAAAATATATCACAATAACTCACATTCGTGTTACAAATAAAGCATATTTTTATAACCAAAGAAGCATTTTTATAGTGGGAGGTAAAAAAATATATAATTTCGAAGGTCAGTAATAATTATTTGAGTGCATACATATATGTTTTAGTAACATTCTCTGCAAAAGATTTGTTGTCCTAATTCATTAATATAGAGAAAACAACGCGTCAAATACTAGTTTAGCATGAAATGAGATTTTAGTAAATCCTAAAATAAATAAATTCGATTTCTCAATAAGGTTTCGAATCGAAGTTTTGTATCGTTGACCGTACAAGTACTTTGTATGCATTGTGTATGTCACCGGCAGATTGTGAAATCGGCACTTTATAATTAGTCTAGACAAATTATTACTTTATAGGAAAGTATAATGTGTCTAGAAATTAAATGTCAAAAATTGTCAGTGTTTTGTTCAACTTATAATGTCCCAACATTTACAATGTGCCGACTCTAACAATCTGCCGGTGACGTATAAAAAAGTGGTCAATCGTAGTTGTCAACAATATTTCGAACTTTTGTTAGGTCATAAATTTATTAATTTATCTATTCTTCGTAATTTTCTTAGCGATTGTACACGCTATGCAAAACTGATATATCGACCCTTAGGAAGAAAAGATTTACATGTACATTACAGGTGTAACTCCTTCGCCTTGTTATCCATCCCTTTAATCACAAAAATGGTACTTATATCAATGCAGGTAAAGTTTAAATTATCATAAAAAGAGATTCAATAATTTCAATCACAATATTATCATTTTATTCGATAAATAAAATAATATCAATCGAATATTAATATTTTAAAAAAATATCAAAACGAATACTAATTAAATCGTTATCATATTAAAATATCTAAAATTAAGTATTTTTAATATCAACTTAAATTTGTACTTTAATGGGATAAGATCTTATCTGTTGGTAACTGTCATTTGTAATTCTTAAACTTATATGTTTACGGTAACTAATATTATAAACAAATATAATTGTTTCAGATAAACTCATAAAGTACTCAAGAGATTTTATTGTCTGTTTAGCAATATTAAGATCTTGTCATTTAATAAGAATGAACTAGTAAGAATTGCTCGTTTTTTATAATACTAGGCGACCCGCCCCGCTTCCCACGGGTAGAGAGTGTATTTCTTATAATTCTTGGCTTTTCTTATAATATAAACGTATTACCAATATAAACATTCTTTTCGAATCGCTCTGTGTACCGGTGAAACCGCAGTAAAACCGCAGTAAACTCTGTTGTGTAGTTTGAAAGGTGTACGCGTACAGACAGCGAGAAGCGAACAGACATCCAGACAATATTCGTTTGAACACGAGAGGTTGGGAGAAAGAGATGGAGGATATAATATCTCTGGGCATTCTACAAGGCCATGGTAATTACGAAGCGTCACTTTCCCCGACTCAAAAATGAAATAATTTGAAATTTAACCCGACTGTTAGACAAGAAATTAAAAAAAAAATACCACGACCTGGGAAAATACCGGGGTAGGGTAGAAATTAACAGTAATATTTCTATCTCTGTCTCATTCATCTCTTTCTTACTCCCTCTATGTATCGCTCGATAGGTTACGATAGTAACATTCATATCAAAATATTTACTTTCTTGTTTCATTCTATAAAATATGACTAATAATATGATAATACAGTGAGAAAAGCCAAGATATATTAAGATCTTAATGTAACAGAAAACAAACACGAGTTAATTAAAAAAAATATGTCTAAATGTACGACACTTAAAACATTTACGTCTACTGTGTTTTGTGCTGGCGTCATACAATACAAAACACTCCAGGAAAGGGTATCCTGTTATCATATCAGTCTTCAATATAAGTGAAGCTGTTGACAACTCACCGCGGAAAGGAGTTATTTACATAAATACGCGCAAAAAAAACATTGCACTCCTTCTGGGTTTGTTGAATCTATTGAAATAAACGAGTACGAAATATAGCTAATAATTACAGAGCTGTCAATTCTCTGGAACGCACACAATGAACAAATAATTGTCATTCTATAAGATACCATAAAAATATGTCCGACCTGGTGATACATTTATATATTGGATCAAGAATATTATTAGGCAAGTGTTTTACCGTTTTTGTGCCAACGATTTTTGTTGTACGATAAATGCTGTTGCTTGTTGCGTTTACTTTGTTCAGACTGCGTTATGCCCTATCACTAGTCAGAACTGAAACAAAATTGAAAAAATCATATAAAATAAAATTAAACATGAAATTCAAATAAAATAAAACCATCACTGTGATTGTAATATAAAAAAGATTGCCAAAAATATAAAAGATGAATGATTTTTTTTAGAATAAATAAAAATAGTGTAAACAAATTAACAACTAATTTTGGTTAGAATTTTTTTAACCATATAAATCTTACACCAGTCCTTTATATATCCTTTCCCCCTTACGTTAACGAAGAATGTATTGATGTAAATTGTGGGGGCGTGGCGTGCCCGGGCGTGGCGTGCCTGGGCGTGGCGTACCTGGGCGTGGCGTGGCTGCGGTAGGGGCGGGCGTTGCGGTACACGTGCCCGTCCTGCGAGACCAGCGTGCCGCGCGAGCCCTCGCTGCGGAACGACCACGAGGAGCCCGACACCGCGCGCGCCAGCTGGCCCTCGTTCGTCATCGTCTTCTCCTCTGATACAAGTAACTCAAGTTCAAGTGACTGCTTTATTAAAAAATAAGTTCCGTCTATTTTTTTCTTTCATGAATTCGTTTTTAAATGTCATTAATATAGAACTAGGTCACTGTTTCGTTATGAAGGTATGGCCGTACCGTCGCTGTCCACGCTGTCCACGCTCCCTGCCGGCGTGTGTCTGGCGAGGTCCGGACTGCTGCCCCACGGGCTGAGCGCGCCGAGCGGACTGGACAGGCCGGCCGTCACCAATGTGTCGTCGTCGTCGCCGGAATCTACACGATAAACAAAACTTTACCGTCCACTGTGTTATATGCACAGACTAAAGAAATTGTTCGCATACAATAGCAGCCATGGAAAAGCTATAATATTAGAATTTTAATGGATTTTTTTTAATATTAAAAGACATTCCACGGAGCACTGATAAAAACGAAACTTGAATAAGTCGCACATACCGTCATATACATCAAAGAAGTTTTCTTTGGGCTCGCTCTGAGACAACTTTTTTTTCCGCTTACTCTGAAAACAATATTATAAGTTAATGTAATGTTAAGTTGCATCGCTAAGTTGTTACTCGCTATCGTTACAGCTGGTACCGCTTACCTTGGTGATTTCGTCAGCGACGGACATCTCGAGCGCGTGGTGCGTGCGCGCGAGCGCGGCCAGCGCCTCCTCCAGCACGCGGTTGCGTTCTAGCTGCGTACACATTCATCATTTTAATTATCTTTATATTCAGCAAGTCTTCGGTCATGATTACCGCAGTCTTATTACTGTTTCTTTTATTTATATCGGTGTCCTTATCGTTAAAAACGTGTATTCTTAAAAAATATGACTAAATTTTAGAGCATCTTTGTGTGTTAATAATAGAAATCATAATTCGGATTCTTAATATCTATGTAAAAACAGTAATATGGTATCAGTGTACGGGTGTGAGCAGGGTGTGAGCAGGGTGTGAGC
>JAABKM020000012.1:669439-684632 GCA_016277805.2 Papilio aristodemus | reverse complement strand
TATAATTTATGTTCTTCTATTTTACTATATATATTTCATCTTGTTTTACATTTTCTTTAAACCTATAAAAGGTTAAGAACCAACTCTGTCACTCAAAACGTTGAAAGACTTTGAAAAATATGTAGACAAATCTTTGCCACTGGCCCGGAAGTCTGAACTCGAGCAATTTATACAACTCAACGGAGCATCGTCCGAGGCAGTGATTAATGATTGTGCTTACTTAAGGACCTCTTGTTATTTTAAACATCTTCTCTCTGTTTCTTGTCGAATATTTTAACCTCTTTTTAACGTTGAAAATATTTTTTAAAGCAAATTACAGACACTTCACCCTAATGATGGTGTATGACTTTGAGTGTCTTTTACTTTAGTGTTTCATTATTCTACTATTTTAATAAAAAATATATTCACGTCAAAATAAGTTTAGGAATAATCGTCATAGAAGAGTGTTTTTTGTAGATTTTCTTTAAAAAAAAACTTATAAGGTTGTTCACGAAATATTTATGCACAATTAAGCATATACATAAAACTTTATTCTTCATAGTGATCATAAAATCTATAATTAATTCTACCTAAGCGTTATTAACAGAATTCTAGAGCGCTGTTCTCTCAACTTAACAAGCTGAAAATCTTTGTTGAATGAGTAAATCTTCTTGCAACCAGTTTCTTACTGATTATATTCCGCTCCAAATAAGTCAGAAACACCACGGTGGCGTGTAGTTTTCTTTTTTTTTCTAAATACTTAAAAATATTACTTTTGTTTGTTTTACTTAATATTTTTGTTTTCTGCTTGATGCGTAATTTCTAACAAATAATTTTGCCCTTTTTTATTTAATGTAAATAAAAAAAATACGGCTTTCTTGAAAATATATTATTGTTTAGTATTGTACTTGCTGCTCTATAACATCACGTGGTTGTAATAAAAAAACAATGACCGATCTTTGCCCGCTATTGCCTGAAGGATGAACGATCACGTCTGAAGTGCGCCTGGTATTGACAAGTCAAAGCATTAAGAGCTTTAGAATGCCGTATTTTTAATATATCGTTAACAAAATGTAAAATAAGGTTTAACAATTTTGATTTACGATGTGTAAAATATATAAAAGACTTATTTCTAGTGTTATGACCGTCACTTCATACATATTAAACGTCATAATAAATTAGCAATGACTTAAATAAAATGTACTAAGTAATATCTCAATACTTTATGTAAATAATAAATTAAATATATTATTAATACAAATGAAAAAGAGCATTAATTAAACGTCAACATGTTTTTACTGAAATCACCTTCTCGTAATTAGGTTCATATTAATGAAGAGAAAAAATAGAAAAATCTCGTAGAAAATTAGTTCTTTATAGCGCTTTTTGTGAATATCCGGTATAAGGTTGAATGCGGAACTCGCTCGAGTTCATCTCGTAGATCGTTAAGCCGGAAATTATTTTATAACTTTAATCGCTATTCTCATTTAGAAATGCAATTTATCCGGTAAGAGAAAAAGTAGATTCGACTACAGTATTGGGTCGAGATAAGTAGACGTTACTAAGTCACTACTAAGTCGAAGGAAATTCTTAGCTACGTTCTAAGAAATTAAATTGAAAAAGAAATATAAAAAAAATATCGTTTAAATCTCTTATTTATCTTTAAAAATACTATCAATACAATAATACATCCCAATTTTTAATTGCTAAATAAAATGGAAATTTGCGTGATTATAGGGTACGCCACAAATAATTAGTGTGTACTGTCAACTGGAATGTTAATTACGCGGGCGCGCCGCAGTCGAATGCACACCACAGCCGACCACACGGGCGTTCAGTAGCCCGGACATTTGTGAATTTTGAAGTTGGGACTGCGATGATTCTGTGCTTCAAAATATTAATATATTCGAGTTTTAATAACTGCGCAGCACAAACGTACATACAAGTCATCCTTGCGTACATTTATATACAAATTGATCTACGGAAATTTGACACAGGTCTTACATAGACGAAACGAAAGTATTGGATTTTTGTTTACACATAAAACTGTAATTCACATCACTTTTATGTGGTCGAGGTGAATCCCTGTTCTAACTGACCTTGTCTTTGGCAGCGAGGACGCTACGTGCTTGTCAATTTAACCTAAAACAACCTCTAACAAGATAACTAATAAATGTAAGTAGACAAGATAGTTTAAAAATATATTTTAATCGAAATTTAAAAAATATTTTACACAATTTCGAGTTGAAGCCGTTGCGAACTTTTTAAAAGGCATTACTTTTTCCAAATCACGGCAAAGTCGCACTTAAAAGTTCTGAATTTACGTACGAAATTTCTGTCGTCGCTCGAAGTGGCTCATAAACACTTGAATTTATGTTACTTGCTCACGAGTTCTGCTTTTGTATTTTCCTGTAAATAACCTACTCCTTCCTCCGTAGTTATTTTCAACTGAATATTTTTTATATTTTGATAACGACAATCTTCTTGCTTTAGGTTACCCACAGCTTTATTGAGCGGTAGTTTTTGAATATAATAAAGCTTAAACCACTATCAAAATCAAATCGTCATATATGTACATATCAATTATTTAAATGCTGGACCCATTTAATGCCAACTACAATCACCTCACGCTCAATTTAACGAATAAATGTCGTCTAGAGATCGCAAAATTACTTCGCCACCTGTTCTCAACTGCTGCCCTAATTACATAGTTTATTATCGCTTTCTTTAGAATATTTTAACAAACAATTAAATATTTTATAATAATTCTTAGTATTATTAACTTCAACTATTGAATTTATAATTTAATATAAGTGAATTACAGGCACGTTTGGACACTTTTAAATTCGTATACAATAACGCCTTTACTCTTCGGAGAGGTAGGTAGAGGTGCAACTAGTGCACCCACTTTTGTCGTATGCACGTTCTTTGATGTAAACATCTACTTATATTAAACTTTTTTTTAAAATACTAAAAATCCAACAAATTTTTTAAACTATATTTTTATCAGCTTTATATACTATAGAGAGGTTTGGATCATTATAACAAATCACAATTTTCAATAGAATTTTTTCCAATTCAATTAAAGAGTGTATAAATTGCTTCCGTAAGATATTGCGACAAATTAAACGGTAAATCTGAAGAAGCTTAAAGGGAACATCTGGCGACCGTAAGCTTTTAAATTTATTTAATGGGTATCTAAGACTACGTGAGCGGAAATAGCTCTTTCAACTTTAACTAAGAGATTAAAGGGAGTTGAATTAATCGATGTCGTTCGCCAGGTTTCTTTAATTCGACAGATTCCGTAGATTGCTACGGAATATGTTATATATTTTAATAACATGCCAGTTTAGTGAATGAGTGTGTAAGTATTGGAGATGTTTTAGGTTATAAAAATTCTTCTTATACTTAGGTCTGAAGGTAGCTTTCGGGGACAGGCGCACTCACTTATTATATAATTTCTAACACAGAATAAATACGATTAGATAGTGCTTGCTGTTTATTTCGGTGAAAGAGAGAGAGGGAAAGAAATCGTTTCAAAAAATACTCGAATTTCTGCCCAAGTATTGAAAATATAGTTGAAATTTTTATTCTTCGTTATTTCTTTAAAAGCTAACCTCAAAATTTCGAATATGGCTTTTTAATGTAGCGTAAAAAACGTTGTCACCTAATATTTTATAGCTTTAACGAAATCTTTTGTTTTCCAGTTAATAAAGCATAAAACCAAAAACAAATATGTCACGCACATAGTTTATTCACACTTGACAAAACAACGTTGTTCGCGACCGAACCATACGACGTTGTATATGACCAGTGAGGTGGCAAAAAAAACAAATCTTCTTTTGTTTATCAAATATACATTTATTTTAGTTTTTGCATTGTACGTTGAAAAAAAAAGGAATGATAAAAGTTCCGCAACTTACGTTATTTTGATACAATGCTTCGTTTATATGCTTTAACAAGATTTTTACAATTAATTAAAAAAACCCGAGAAACTTGCGCTATCACGTGTTCAACTACATATACTCCGACCTTCGCCAAACATTTAACTCGATTTATGTTAGTTCATACCACATTACTGGAGCAAAAGGCATGAGTTGACACTCGTGTGGTACAAGGAACAACAAGATTTCTGTTATTTATTGAGTCAACCATATAAGTAAAGGTTTTTCTTATGTTTCCGGTTGAAAAAAATACAATATAGTTCATAAATGAGCATGCAGTCAGCAGAAAATAAGAAAAACTTATTCAAATAATTTATTATGCTTGGTATTTAAAATATATTAACTTAAGGATGAATCCTAAAATAGTAAATAGCAATATATTGTGATTCTTGTAATTGAAATCTTGTAACAGGTTGTTAACATTATTATTTTATGTACGAAGACGTGTCTATCACAAGTTTTCCGTAGTAAAAAAGCATCAAGAAGATATTTCCCTTTTATGTTATAAATTGCTTTGAAAAGTTATTTCGTTACGGCAGACTTGTTTTGTTGAAAAAGGGTTGAAGGCAACGCGACTTTTACATTAGCATTTTTCTATCACCTTATAAAGTGAATTCATTATTTTCATGATAGAATTTCACTTAAACACCCAACAAATGTTTTTGCTTGATTCTTCTAAATATAAAGTACTACAAACAAATATCATCCAGAAATTTTCTTGTAGTCTCTCGACTCTCTTGACTTTCATCAAATATTTGATGGTTGATTCAAAATTCAGCATTCAGAATTTATTATTATTATTATTTAATTATTTTTAAAAACAAATTTCCGTTTATATTTCTATTAGTTGTTAGTTAAAACGCTTTTTGCTATCACTTATTCCGTACGGCACGTACGATTGTACAAACAACTTTCTAATCCAGTCGAGTTAATTGAGTTTCTTTGTTTTGTTTTGACTAATCAAAGTGGAGAGTGTTTTGTCTCGGCTTTCTGTTTCCATCTCGCCTTACTTCCATTTTATTCTCAAATGCAATTAACATGAATAATAAATAAAGTAAAAATTGCATAATCATTAAATAATCTAGCCAAGGTATTGCTGTGATTTTATTTTGAGTTTCGTCGACTTAAAATGTTTCACCTACTGAAGACTTTTATTAGAATTTCTGAATGGACTGAATATTTTATGAGTCGCATCTGTACACCGAGACGTTGTGATTTATTCACTTTCATTAGAATTCTCTGAAATAGAAACCAGTGGGAATAAATAAAATTACTTATCAACTATGTTATAACTATACTGGTGCGACCGTAGTAAAATTACAATGTCTTCGTCTTACAACCTAACAGTCTCAAGTTAATTCTGTAGATTGTATGTATTAGTTTCCTCTTTAAGATTATATGTTTTTATAGTCTACAAATATTGTTATGAAGCCCCATTTCGTAGAAGTTTTTAAAAACGATATGTCTCATATCCAAATCTAGCCAGCGCGAGCTCATTGTTTAAATCAAATAATATCGCGCCACACCGCTTTCCTGTTAGACACCTGATAACTAATTTCATGTCAAGGGACCTTGATATGAAATTATTTCCACAGATTACAAGAATGTGACAAAAATTTTAAATATCAAGAATGACTAAATTACTTATTAATGTTGTCTATTTTTTCTAAATAAGTAACATAATAAACAAATACTAGTTGTTCACAGCTTGGGGCTATGGAGTTAATCACCGCGGCGAGTGTCGCGAGCAGAATCTATCTAACAAATTAGCACACTCCATTGTTGTACCGACTCGCTCATCATTTGTATAACTGCCAAGTCGAACTGATAAACTAGACGCTAGTCTTTTTTGCTGGCTGTATCTAGGTCGAAATAGATTCATGATCTTTGTTATTTATTGTGTTTATTTGTTCGATATTTGTTTTGACGTAAAGATCTAAGTAGGAAGTTTATTGACGTCGTAATTTTGGGGCCTCAAAATTTATTAGTAGTTTAAGTTTTTTTTGTCTTAATTATAATATATGGTGTTTAGTAAGTTAGTATAGTGCCTATCTTAAATTTATGGTACTATTGTTGACAAATGGTTCATTATTTTTTCATTTAATTTTAATTTTTTTGTATACCTAGTTGATAGATCGCATGACCGTAGTAAGCATTATATGAAAGTGGATACATAAAATATTTTCTTACTGATGGTTTCTCATCTTTTTCGCAAACATTTAACAACGAGAAAGTTTACGCCACGTCTCTAGAGCACCAGCAAACGGTTTTCAGAAACTATATAGAACAAATAACCGGAGCGTAAAACACGACTTTAAAATCCCAAACAACTGAGCTCGTCGGTATAAAAGTTACTCTCTTGCAAGTGTTCATTTTTCTACAAACATTTTAATTTCTTTCATGTTTGAATCAATTAAAACAAAATCAATGAATCTGGAAATATATGTAATAGATCTGAGTGTGGGTGAGATATGCTTATTAAATTAAGTATTATCATTTATTTTCTCGAGAAAACTGTTTGCAGTTTTGGATTTTGTTGTTAATTAATTTATTTGTAAAAAAAACTATCGAAACGCACAGAGGAATATAAAAAAACGATAAATGAAGAAAAGAATTCATGACGGGTAGTGTAACATTTTTCCGATATTCAGCAAATTATTTTCCAATTCGCTCGCATCATAACGCTCGCGCTAAGGGCTGCTCGTAAGTTATTCAAATCGTTTGATGAAACGGCGGTCCTGATACACGCAAAATGAATTGTGTCGAAATTATATTGTTTCATAAAATGATTTCTGAGCTCTATAATTCAAGCAACAGCGAACCCTTTAAAAAATACGCTGATGTTAAAGATGTGGATGGCATTTAAAACGTTAATTTTAGAGTCTACTCAAAGTACAGTACAGTACTACTTCAGAACCTTTTTTTTAATCTGGAAAAAATGATTTTCAAACATTCACACTGTCTACGACTGTACTATTACGCGAGATATTATTAATTATATATAGATTAAAATATTTTTTATCGATGGTGGTTTAAAGCTCTAACCACGTTCTATTAAATTGCGGTTTTTTTACATTTAGCAAGTGGTTTTTAGTTTAAATTTTTTAAATGCTTGAATACAACAAAATTACTCCGTATACGTGGCGAGCGTGAGGTTGTAGCTGAAACGTGACAGGAAACGTTGGTCTGAATACAATGCACCGGTGATAGCGGGATTCCTCCACACGATTGGAAAGACGAGAAGACTGGTTTATATTTTCACGTGTGAGTTTCTTTAACCTAATTTATATATTCGGAGGCAAACGAAAAAGATGTCAGGTGATTGATGAACTGACAATAACCAATAAAACATAATATAAAATTTTATAAAGTTTGTAAATAGGATTAGAAAGGAGTTGTGAGTTTTTTTGTTTTTTTTTCTTTAAATTTATTGTACTCTCCATCTCTATTTCTAGGTCTATTATAGTCTATTACTCTATTTCTTTATCAATTTATCTCTGTTTAAATTTGACTATCGAGAATGATACTGAGTTAATATTTTGTTATGACACGACTGATACAAACTCAATTTGAACGAGTAATTTCACGGTTGAGAGTCGACGTTAACGAGTGTCAACAGTCAACGCAATGCTGTTAATTACACTTTTTTCGGAATTTCCCTAAAGGGCACCTCCTCGAAAAGTTGCGCCAGTTTTTAACTTTGATGTTGGTGTTTAAATTTCATAAAGTATTTGGAATATCAGACTTTAATTTTTATCTTCTTAAATTTTTTTTATCAAACAATGTTATTAAAGTCAGTAATAGAAGTACCACGAATTTACAGACACGACGTACAGAAGACATGCGTGAAGCAAAATTATTTTGCGCCTTGTCTGATGACAAGTGCTAGAGGCCAGTTAGTAGTTTGCCACAAAAACCATAAAGTGTAAAATATGTGCGAGTGCCGTCATAGCAGAATGTTGTTTTATTATATGCATAAAAAATCGGTATTCACGACATACGCCCGATAACTTGGGTTTATCTGTATAAATAATATTATGTCTATAACATTATTAATCTATGGAATAGTAGTCGTACACACAGACGTGTGAATGTTTTTATTTTCAAGAAGAAAACGCGGGGTGACTTAATTTTTATATAATGAGTATTTGAAAATCAATAGATTTAATTAAATTGTTTAATTATTTAAATACAAGGCACAACCGGAGACAACTTTGTATGGTTTTTATTGAATTATAAATTTAAATCAAATCCGTAACAGTGTTGCTGTCAAATTTCATGTTTTAAATAATCACAACGAATAAAACGCAATGGACTCTTTATATTTAAAATTTCCTATAAGGGGAAGAAAGAACAGTTTAATTTTCATACAAAATGCCTAATTTGATTTTTTTAACTTAAAATAAATGTTATCGTATGGACTTAACATTGCAACAAGTACTACAAGGAATTGACCTGAATAAGAAGAAAATTAGGTTTTCAAAAATATGTCCAAACAATGATTTACATGTTTTCTGTTTACAAAACCCTCCAGAATGATATTATAATTTCAGATTAAGCTACGACAGCTCAAATGCAAATATTGCCACGAGCTTCAGCCAACTTTCGCGTGGACGAGTTATTTTCATTTCATTAGTGTAACGCTTATTTAAAAAAAAATCTGAAGGAGAATGAGAAGTGCGTTTGTAAGTCCGTATTTTTTTGCCATCGTTTTTTTTTTACAATTGTCTATTTATATTTATAAACTTAATGACAAACTTGAGTAATCTTTACCAACAATATAAGCTGGTAAAATTTTGGAATCAAACCCGCAACTTTATTACTTGAATTATTTGTATGTAAATTATATTGCTTAATGTAAAGTTTTGTTTGAAAGTAAGTAGAAATTGATAATTCGATTTAGTTATGAGAATTTTATATAGATCATACATAAAACGAGATAAATATTCGATACTTTTAAAGAAATTTTAAATTTTACTTGCAACATGGACAAAAAGGGCTCAATGCAACAGAAGAGCTTTAAACCTGAAACGTGACCTGACAGCGAAACTCGTACATGAAAAATATGTCTGCAAAATTGAAAATAACCTCTGCTTTCACTATCAAACGCTCTAGTGAACATGGTAGAAAATTATTGTAATTTTTTTAGTTTACTATTAAATTACAATAACCCACAATATTCTGTTATGTATATAAGATAGTAAAAAAATTAACATAAAATAACTAATAGTATTTCAAGATATTAAGAGTTTCCGTCACCAATAAGCATGTTTGCGTAGATGTATGAATGGAGACGTAGCGAGCGAGGTTTGCCAGGACCGTGACATATAGAATCAAGTAATCTCTGCCTATACCTCGGAGTTAGGTCGTAAATTCTTATTTAATTATCTCTAAAGCATACACACTATGTCTAATATTGAAAATGATTTCCATCTTGCTCAGTAGTAGAGATAATTCAAGTTGCCTTGACACACTTTTCTTCTAAACTTATGAAACAATGCAACTTAAAAACACGTTAAAGGTCAAAAAGAAATGAAATTACACTTAAGTTATTGAATATTTTAAAACATTTATTCTTCTTTAAATTACATTTTTATGTATTTTTGTTCATATCATTTGCTCGCGGCTTTGTGTGAATTCATTTTTTATTTTCCTCCCAAAAACCTGGAACTAAAAAAAAACATGTTAAAAACTTACCATATCAAAACATAATTATGTAACATTACCATGTTGTATTGATATTCAATTTTTATATATCCCTCGGGAATTATTTCTCGGAAAAGGCTTTTTATCCTTTTCTGACAATATATATGCAAAATGTTAATTACGTAATTCATGGATCGGTCGTGCAACAAACTAATAATCTTACATTTGTTTTTGAATTTTAAATGGAAATTGTTCACTTTGTTGTATTTTGTTTTTCCAATGAATGAAATGCGACCAAAGTCCACTTAGAAGTTTTGGATCGAGGTCGCCTAATTATAGCTTTATACTGAGCTCGTTGCCATTAGGGTCTTGCAGTTACTCTCGGTGCTGTAATTAAATACGAATAGCATTTGCATAGGGAGCACTGTTCCTGTGTGGACGGTTAATGAGTTTCTGTATGTATGGGAGACGTTTCCTTAAAAATATTAAAAATACAGTTTGTTTCTAACGATATTTTAACCAAATTGTTATTAACTGAAGGGAATATCATAACGTAAACAACACTCTCTTTGTATTAAAAGACCTAAATTATTTTCAAGCAAAAACGATACAGCACTTTTTTACATGTGAGTATATAATGAATAAATGTAATCCAACTATCTCCAAAATGACTCTAACCATTTAGATCTTTTTATTTTATTCGTTAATTTAACTATCTTTATAATTTTCCTTTTTTTCTTTTTCTTTATTTTCTTTTAAAAAATTTTTCTTTTATTTTCTTTGGAATTTTCCGTTAACAGAGCAAAGTGAAAAAAAAATCTCCGTGTAAAGCTAGTATGTAACAAGCCGATAAACTCTTTTGATCATCGTGGCAAGCATTATGCAACAAATGTAATTTATTTTAGTCCAATGACTCTCAAATCGTGCGGGAAATGAGTAGTGCGTCTGAGAGCTGACTAAAACAGACCCGCTGGAATCCAATCATCTAAATGGACTACTAATGGATTACACCTTTTCGCTGCCAAACCCTGACTTTCAAATATACTGACAAGATAAAAAAAATGTAAATTATTTCTCAGATAAAAAAGGAAAATGTATGTAAAATGTTCTTTCATGTTCGAAGAACATACATTTTTTGGGAAAAATTTGTTTATTCTACAAAATTTTTAAGCTTGTTCAATTCACAACGATTCAAGTGTACATATTTTTTATTAATCATACCTGCGATGGATATTTGTTATCTTTTATTTATTTTTATTACGATCGAAAAACATTAAAAATAATAAGATGCAATAGTAAGCCATTTAACGTGATTGGTTAAGCCGTTTCACTCGATTAGTAACACTGAATAATTTTCCTCGGATTGATCGTCGGACCGTCGACCAGACGTCCATTATGTAGGAAGCTATTATCACTCGAGAATAATAGGCTATGCATACTTGACTATTAATGCTTGAACACTACATACATAAATTACAACACGATACCCTGTCTCTGAGGTTCAAATTCCAAATAATATTTGTAACAATAATTGAAGCTAGCACGCTTTTAGCAAATGGTTCGAGTCCCCGCTTACAACACTCAAGGATGGTCATATATGGCCTTCTCCTTTTTATTTAATAGAGTGCTTACTAAAATATAATGGTAGCCAGCAGACAAGTGGTCCATTAAATCGAAAAGAAAAAATCCTTTTTCATATAAATAACATGACACTTCTCGGTTGCAGCGCAAACTGGAAAAGTTTTTCCATTAAATCAGTCTGTACTCTCGGACTTTGCATAAAGGACGGATAGTTTCTCGGTCAAGTGTATTACAAAACATTGTTTGTTCTTCGAATACTATTACCATGTTTAGTGACCTAATTTAATACGAACATTAAATGTTGAGAGATTCCAATGACGACCTTTTTTTTAAATTTATTCAAGAATTTGATAACAAATAAATACGATATGATTACAAACAAAATAGAAATGACGTCAGATATTTATATTTATATTATTTTCCGCAGTATAAAATTACTTAAAATTAGACATTTATCTTACAATGAAACATACGATCTCGACTGTGTAGCGGCGTACAAAGTCAATATCAAAAGGACAAAGAACATTTCGTTTCCATTTCGCTCACGAGATGCAACTCGCATGCAAACGATATTAAAAGAATTGAATCTAAAACATGTCGCAACACATGTTTTTGTTCTTGTTGAATTCGACAGCGTAAACATTATTATTATTTCGTTCACACACGAGTATTGTTTATAAAATAGTTCCAGTTAATTTACTTTAAAAAGAGTTTTTTCCCACTATTTTAGTCAAATGTATTTAAAAATTAATATATATTTATAATGTGTAATTCCACTCGGTTTTCTACAACCTATGAGACTGTTTAGGTAAAAATAAGTATCTTAGAAGCTGGGGAAAGGCGCACTGTTTAAATTGGCTAACACGTTGACTCCAAAGTGTTTGTACATTGGACAAAGGATTGAAAGTAGGTTAACTTTTGACCCTGCAAAAAGTATAAGAAGTTTTAACTGTTTTATATAATACATTAAATTCAGTATTATCGAACTATTAGATGTCACATATAAGTCTATTATTTGCGATTATTGTTTGCTATATTAGTTGTAGTTTTACGTAGTTTAGAACTCCACAAAATTTAGTTATGTTATAAAATAATGAAGTACATTATAACAATGACAACGTCTTGCCTGCGGCGGAATCCTGGCCGGCAATGTACCACACAGACTGTCATTGAATTTATAATGTTCCGAATACCAGTTAGTATACAAGTTATAATGAGGGTGAAAATTAACATTTTCATTATTTACTTTTAAAATGTGATATATTGTAATGATATAATAAGATTCGTTTGCTTATTTCATTATTGTCAACTACAAGACCTCCATTAGTGGACGTAGACCTCTTGCTTAGTCACAAGGATCGGTTTCCTACCGCCAGCAATGTATTCTGCAATAAATTCCAATAGTACCAAATGGAAATTCATAATCTCTGCCTACACCTATGGGTTAAGAGCGTGAACCCATATTTATTTTATTAAAAACCTTGATAAGAACGAAAATTTTGCTCAAAATTGTCGATTAATACAATTTATCTGTTCATCATTTCCCCTTTGTGTACAGATCAAACTCGACCGTAGTTTAAACACCATAACTCTACATTCAGTTCCGTAGCAGCAATATACATAAATACTAGTTAACATATATTTGCTGAGGTAACACGCATCGTATCCTATCGCTCTGATTGAACCACAACAAAGGCTCGTTGGCAATGAATTCCTCAGTATTGAGTATTATAAGTTTCTACAATACGTACAGTATGTATATATAGACGTTGGTGACCTTATATAATTAAAATTATCTTTTTGCGGACTGAAGGAGAGTTTGCCCCTACCGATCGCTATAATCCAATATTATACTGAAACATATTATTTGAAACTATTTTATTGTCAAATAAATTGTATCATTAACACTTGCGCTAAAATCATTTTGCTTTGATGAGTATGATTGTAGCTCAAGGAATCGATATGGCACTCTAGGCTCCAGCCAACTTACATATTGGTAAATCCACTGTTATGTGGTGATATAAAAGAAAATTGTAAATGAGAATACGTCTTCTAATATGAAAACAACCAATAAACACTTTTCTTTAGAATTATCGTTGTTGAAATAATTGTTTGTCCCTATAGGGATTTGAACTTAGAAGCTGAGCTCTCATTTCGTTTACGATGAGCATGAGAGCGTCAACAATAACGATGTTCATCAGTAAACAGGGCTTTTACAGACCGCTTGTAAAGACAAATGACATTAGTTCGTCTCCCCTTTAACTATCATCAATTATAAGCCTGTGTCAGGACCGTTGGGCAACATTTACATTTTGTCCCTCGCTGTGCAATTTACAATTCTAATCGTCTACTGAATGATGGCCAGACAAAAATATTAAGCAACGAATACTTATGATATAATTAATTAAAAAAAATTAGCTGCTAATCTTTAGAGCAGTTATCATCGTTCATGAATATAAAACCTAAAATATATAATTGTACATTTTCGACTTGTATTCAGGAATACTAACATACCATATAATTGGTAAGGTTCTAATTTCAAATTTATTATGCAAGCGCATTATATATTTACAAATAGTTTAATAATTCGAAATACCCATTTGACCATACGTTCGTTGGCATTTTAATACTTTTCTTACACTGTATATGTTTTATGTTAGCGTTATGTTCTCTCTAACGTTTCAGGGAAATATACAAATCGTAAAAAACTGTCAATCGTCATTCTAAATTCATCCTTCCCTCAACATTTCAGGAAATGTTTGCAAGTTTTATATTGAAGGTTTGCAGGTAGGTAAGTCACGTCCGTGGCATTGAAATAGTGCTAACGAAATCGTATCGCACGGATGCGGGAACATTTTTATTTGATTTTTTTTTATTTATCTATTCCTTTTAAAACCATATTTTAAAGACTAGAGTTTGTTGTAACAATGTCATTTATTTATCCGTGTATTATTTTTTTTTAATATTGTGTACAAATGAAAGTATTTTTAATTTTTTATTTAAAGTATTTTTTATTTAAAAGTATCTACACGACAAGCAGCCAATTAATTAGGGAAAAAATTTACGCGTGAAAGTTGACTTTAACGAGAGCGAACAGACGACTCGAGCGGATTATTTATGAAACATTTAAAAAATAACTTTTCAATAAACCTCTGACACTCGACAGCTAACGAGAATTTTATACCTACATATTTTAACATTTTTATTTGCTTTAATCGGTCATTTTTAAAACTCAATGTTAAAATCTAACTAAAAAACCTTTGGATATGATTTGATCGTCATAAAGATTGAGAGAGAGAGAGAGAGGAATTAATTAGCCAGCCATTCTAAATTAGTACTACCTTATGGACACTTCTTCAATGAATTTATTAAGACTTCTTTACATACCGGCCCTTGCAATGAACCTGCTCATTTCTGCATTATATAATAAAATCAGTCGCACAATTGGATCCTCTTATAAGAAGTGTCACTTAAAAAATATATCAGTTTTGAAACTTTTACTATATGCTTGTAATATCTATTCACTAATTAGTTTATTAAATCTTGTTATACTTTGTTAAGCGGTAATAAAACGGAAATTCAATTACAAACTTGACATAGTAGTCTAACAAAGTTTTGAAGCAGCTCTAAAGGCTTTTACTGCGCGCATGCAGCGAGCTTGTTACGTCCTGCCACAATAGCACAATACGAGGAAGAAGTAGTTAGGAAAATGTAGGACCATGATATCAGTTGTAGCACTTTTAGCTGCAGCATGAATAGGTTTTAGAAAGAATCGGTGATACATTTTAGTAACCAAAATAACATAGATGCTAACTAATGCCTTGTTTTTTTTTGTGGTTGCTATCACCGACTACTCTGAAGATTATCAAATGCAAACAAAGAATAATGATTCCTTTTGTGAGCGGTGCAACAAGCAAGGAATTCTAACAAGCTAATATTATCACGCTGTAAAACTGGAAGTGGCACGAGTTGTCTATGACCTAATCCAAGGGAAAATGTACAATAAGTTAAGATCAAACTTTAAGTAAGAACCCAAATAGCAT
>JAABKM020000012.1:647337-662626 GCA_016277805.2 Papilio aristodemus | reverse complement strand
AATAGTTTTCAAAATGAGGGCGTTATTATAATGACAAACATGCACACGGTCTCCTTTGGAGTTCGCCCGCTCAGTGTTACTGCAACAGAACCACTCGCCGGTGTAACTGTATTGTTTCGCACGCCGTCACCACACTACTTTCCCCTTCATCCTTTGTGTAACATTCCTTTATTCTGTAGGAAATATCTCTTCAATAAAATCATGGTATTTAATTGCGGAAAAACATTTTTTTTTTTTACTTTAAGAATTGTTTATTAGGAACAACATTAATTTTCACGTTGTAATTATTATTTATTACAACAAAGCATAATATGTGTATCATTGTAATATTTTTGAAGGCAGATTTATCGAGTTTGATTATTAATTAAGAATACGGTCTTTGGTTACATATCCTATTTATTATAATCTTGGTTTGATTCTTATTCAATGATTTATTTATTCACAATCCTTTTTTAAAAACTAACTGCGTACATATTTAGAAAGCTATGCTTCTACATTATAGTTTAAAAAGTTCAAAATGTAAAACTTCTTAACATAGTATTAAAATCAATACTATCACAATTTAACATTGAGACAAACAGTAAATACTACTAATTAAAACAAAAAGTTTTAATTAATATTGTAATAATTTAAGTTGGTGTCTAAATCAATTTAGAAATTGAAACTTCAAAATAAATAAAGCAAAGGAACAAGCTTGATACTGGCTGAACTAACAGAGCGTCGAACGAAATGAAAATCGTGCTTCCAATGCAATCGAGCGGTCCGTTCATCTTATTACCTGTTTACTCTCGTTTACTCAACCTGCCGCATTACTTTGTTACAGTTTCGCATTTATAGCCCCTACAGTTAACTCAATTATGTATTTCAAGCTTTCAAAATTGAAATTATAAAATTAAAATGAAACGAATTAAATTTCGTTTTAATTTTGTAAAAACATCGCTTATGGGTTCTACCTTTCTTTCAGCTATGAATACTTCACTTAAATACTACATTAACTTAACAATAATAAAAAAATATGTTATCGTTGTCTTACTTTGTGGGTGCACTAGTTACACCTCTGCCTATCCCTTCGGGTAATACAGACGTGCGGTATGTTTTTTATTGTGTTACTTTGTCTGTTATTTTGTCAACTGTTTAACAATGACACTTTAATAGTCTCGACTGCTCTTTAAATTATGAATTTAACAATCTTAAATTGAGGTTCAAAAGCAATAACCATCAATTTGTCTTTTGTAACTTTTTTTGAGTTTGTTCACAACACTATGTTTCCTTTTTCTCAAATATGCAATAACTCTCTTAGAGTTTAGTTTGCTTTAACAAACAAATGAAAGCCAAATAATTTACATTGGTGAACGTTTTGTGAGATCATCAGATATTGTTTTGTTTTATTATGACTTGTTTACTTTTGCTGTGTAACTAATCAGTAACGTTTTCAGTTTATTCCTGGTTAGCTGATGTTGGAATATGAAAATATAATATTTGCGACCTTACTACATTCTGCGTCATTATTATTCGTTATCATGTAATGAATTCGGATATAAAATTCAAAAGAAATATATATTGATACAAAAGCAAATAAATTCATATATCCATAAACTTGCTCAACGCGTCGTCCGTCCGTTCAAATTGCACGACAACCACGTCCGGTTTTAGAATATAAAACACCCATCTGTTATGTTTTGAAATTTAACGAATTCCTTACACGAGCACACTTTCGTGTTGGCATGGAGAAATATACATTTATATTTTTCTTAAATACATTTGTGTTATTACGGAAATTAAAGATGAAAAGTGATACTAAAACTCATATTGGTTATACAGAAGCTTGGTTGCATTCGGAATTAGTACCGATAGGTTCTGCAATTTTCGTTGCCTCTATAGTAAGTGACGCGATAAGCTTTATTATTAATATTTCCTTAATATTGCCTTATGCCTTAATATTTCCTTATGTTTTATAAATAAAAAGATTCATAATAAATGAAACATGAATTTGAACATTTTGTACCAAAGTCTTATAAATATTACATTTATCGATAACGTTTCGCATTCAGAGGATGTCAGAATTTATATATTCCTTTACGAATACTGACACCGCGCACTCTTTGGTATCATATTGAATAGTATTACAATGAATTTAATAGTAAATTCATTATATCTTATATACGTTGTTACATATATTACAATTTGAAAGATAAAGATATTGCAAAGATAAAAACTATTGATAAATTATCTTCGGAAAGATATTAATTTTAATTGTCTTGAAATTATGAAAAGCTCTAGTCTTGTGATAAAAATATACATATGTATATTAAAGGTTTTGTTATGTTTTACTGTCTGTTGTGTTAATTAATTATATGTAGTCATACCGCCTTCTTGGAATGCATTTTAGTGTAATGTTTTACTCTTTTTTTCGAGTTGAAGAACAAGCAAGCAATAAGTTGTTATCAAAGAAAGACATCTAATATAATAAAAGAGGATTAGGATTATCTGTATTCTTAAATAATTTAAAAAATAAGTTTATTCATTTTCTGAATTTATTTTCCATTTTTGCATTTCGAAACATTTTATGCAGCAAAATGTTTTTCCGCTCGTG
This sequence comes from Papilio aristodemus, assembly GCA_016277805.2. Taxonomy (NCBI): domain Eukaryota; kingdom Metazoa; phylum Arthropoda; class Insecta; order Lepidoptera; family Papilionidae; genus Papilio; species Papilio aristodemus. The sequence continues at coordinate 660,033 of JAABKM020000012.1, read as the reverse complement.
TGAAGCAAAATAAAACAATCGGTTGTTTCAGACCGCATGCCGAAATAATACGCTATTTATAAGCAGCAGTTCAAATATAAAGTGATTCAGTCTGTTTGTATTGAACAACGCATGCGTTTGTTGTCGATAACGGCTCGGTTACAATGTTTGCACTACTAAATGTATTTTTTATTGTAATATTTTGTCAGTTTTTCTATTTAATAAAAAATGTAACATGATATAATTTGAACATAGGAACATCTATAAACTTAGGAGTTTTTGAAACAAGGCACCAGCATAAATCTTTTTTCTGGATCGTCTTAAAGATTGGCAATTTTCCGCCCTTGTCGAATAAATTCCATCAACTTTGTTCTCTTCGGTCTTTGTGGTACGCAAAATTTAAATAAACCAAACATAACATAATATCCCGTAACGTCAACAAATACTATAAAATTAAAACTGCGGAATAAAAAAAAACATTAAATGTAATGCATTAAAGGAAATCTCTTCCATAATATAATGTTCAGTCTTTTTACGGATAATTTTAAAATGAGAATATCCCGTCAAAAGGAACTGTAAGGACATAATAGTGATACATGGTGTTCTAAAACTCATAATGAAATTCCTTTGCACATTAGACCGTAATTTCAAACTTTTCAATAAACGTTCCAAGCTAAGCTTAGCATGCCACATAATCAAGATATTCTTTGCTAAAATTATTTCATAAGCAATTATAGGATTTTAAATTAAATAAGCTTGATAAATTATACTCAATATAGTTATATACTCGTTGTATCACGAAAACTATCACAATGATAATGGCATCAGAAAAGAGCACGTCTAATCGGGGCCACTGTCCTTTCCTTTCGTGAAACAATTGTGCAAAAACATAAGTGCGTTCCTGCTTGTCAAGTGAGGGTGTGGTCAAAAGATGTTACGCACAAGTTTAATCTGTTTATTTGATCCTATTATTCCAATTCTTGGATGGCAAAGTTATAATATTTCGGTTCTGTTACTAGGGAATTTCTGGTTTGTATACAGTGTAATAACCAGGAGACAACAAGTAAAACAACAGAGTTAGTATAAATCAGATTGCTTTATTTTTATTTTTATACAAATCGAATACTACTTACGATAGTCAATTTTACCAATAAACATATTACCCGTCAAGTTTAATACTTTTTTTTACAAATTTACCTTTGTATCTTTTAAAACGTTTACTATTATATAAAACCTCCATAGGGGCTTCCTTTATTATAAACTTACATTATAATCGGTTGTATTTTATTCAGCTTAATTGCAGTCATATATTTTTATTTTTAATAATTATTTTAACTATTCTGACTATGATTAAGCCACAGGAACACAATGTGGAGTACAGTTATGTGACAGTTATAAAAATAATTAGTGTGCTATACAAAATGGCGCATATTGGTTATAAAATTAATGTTTTAATGTATAAATGAAATCTTCATGCATGCATTAACAAGCATATATCTCGCATATTTACTGAATATACATAAAAACTTCTTACTTTTATATAAAACACTGTGATGTGATGACTGTAATTGAAAAAAATGTAACGAACATTTGAATGAATGGAAGAGAAAATGTATTTTTAGTGTGAATATGTATTAATTATGTATGTGTAAAATATTTTATCGTTACGATGTAAAGTATCCGTACTGAAACGTGGAAAAATTAATTAGTACTGCGAATAATATAATACATTATAATTAGTAGGTACATGAGTACATTTAGTAAAAGTAGTAAAAGGTAATATGGCCTTTGAGGCAAATATATTGGAACTATGTAATATAAAATAATATACAAATATACATACATACATTTCAAGTTTTACTATTCTTAAAGAATGATTCGTAAAAAGAGCTTTCTGAAAAGAAATATTTATAGAAAGGAGGACTATGTTTTTTCACATCTATAAATGCTTCAAATGAATTATTTTTTGAGTTGACGATAAGAATGTTCTAGTGAATTAATGAAGTTTATAAATAAAATGCTCGTCCCAATATATAGCCTCGACGAGAATTATTAAACGATAAAATATAATTTAATATATAAATTCTTAAGAATAGATTAAAATGTGGGAACCGTGTTAAAAACTTTTAATTTAAAGGTTCTTGAAATACAGAGATAGAGTTAAGAATATACACGACAGTCTAAAATACCTGTTTTTTAATTAAAGCATTCAGTTACGGTTGTGCAGTGTTAGTTAATGTTTGTATGGCATCATGACAAAAAAGATACTCCGTTTTAATCAACTATTTTCACCATTATTAAAAAAAATTAACATATGCTTTGTAGTTTTTCGAGTTGTTAAAAGTAATCACTTGATATTAAAAGATTGCGAGATTGGATTCGAATTAAAGGATCGTTTGAATTCGAATACAATACAAACATTTCAGTTGATTCCCTTGAAAGGCCGTATAAATATTGAACCATGTTGTACCGAGAGAAAGTTAAGTGTTAGCAGAGATCGGAAATCGCGAGCTGCAAGCCGCATACGACAATGGATAGAAACAACTAAGGTTATCTGGCAAATTGAAGAATTTTCTGTGCAAGGCAATTAATATTATGATTCGTGTAAATAAATATAGAAAGAATATTAACTAACTGGCAAAGACATTAAATCTTTTTTGAATTATTAACTCACTGCCATCAAAAATAAGTTTCATTGTGCCGTAAGTGTCGATTAAAAAATTGTCGAATTTCGAAAAGCATAAAAATATAATTGTGCAATCAAATACTTATAATTGAAATATTTTAATATTTCCACACATAAGAGACAATATTAAAATTGCTAAATTTTCATGTAACCGAAACAAACCACAACAAATATACATAGCAACTTGTTCGAAACGAAATATTCCACAGCGAATAAATAAATACAAAAATCACATGATTCTGTTATGTTTGTACATTTTACACTAACCCGGTCCCAGGCAGGCATTTATTTAAAATTGTTTTTATTTTATCGTAGACTTGTTCTACAATTTTTAGTGTATAATTTATTTAACATTGCACCGAAACTCGCGGCTTCCTAAATCGTTTCACAACCTCTCGTTTATATATTTTATTTTTACTTTAATTAAAATAGTTTTTTTATTTAATTGGCTGATTAGCCCTGATAGTTCCGGTACAATGTTCCGTTCATAATTCGCGTTATATTAACAAAGAGTCTAGTTCGTTTTTTATTTTTATTTTACAATAAAATTCTTAACTTTATCCTCTATTTATAACCCTAAAAATCCAACGTAACACGTTATTTTATAAATCCTAATTTTTGGCACTAACAAATCTAATTAAAACAATTTAATTCATTTTACAACTTTCCTTTTAATCACCACTTCCAAGTAAACAAATTAACAAGAAAATGCCAGACATCATTTTTCCATTTATTAACAAAATTACTTATTTTACAAAAGGTAAAACATTTTTTAACATTGACGACATAATTAAATAACTCAAAAGTAACATATTATATAATATGGCATATGATCAGCATGAACGTTAATGTTCATACGTAGATATCAATCCAGCACCTGGCAGTATTCAAACAATCTTATTTGTGTTTAGCAAAATATCTAACAATCATACATATCATATGTAATTATTCATAAAACAAGATAATTATTTTTTTATTTTACATACCGCAAGCAACATTTCAATTAAACACCAAATTAGATTACTAAAAAAAGTTGCAACCGTACAATTGAAGCAAAATAATATCAATACAAAATTGATTGTCGAAAACTTAAAATCGATTCGTATCCAAGAGAACACATCGAGATAATAATCCTATTTTAATATCTATTATTGGTGAGCCTTCGTACCACTTACGCTAGTTAATTTATTATTTTTCCATAGACTAATATAATTTAAGGACACGACATTTACTATTCTAACACGACACCTATAAGAGCGAAGTTGAGGAACGGACATAGACAAAGATGTGAATAAATATGAACTCTTTAAAGGTTACTATGTTAAGATATAGTATCTATAACTACTACATACGTGCTAAAGGTAACTACACAAGTCGTTACATCATGTCGATCGTAGAGCTTCAAGCAATTTTTCAATATCGCTAATGGGTCTACGGGTTGACGACTTCGACATGTTGTGCGAAGGACTATAAAACGTTAGCATTTTTAGAAAGCAGTTTCATATCGCTTATTTCTTTATTTGAAGAAATATGAGAAAATTATTAAAGTAACTAGATATGAAAAAATTTGTGTTACCTTTGTCCTGTGAGCACTGGAACGAGGAACAAACGCACGATCGCGTTGCATCGCATTTAAACATCTGTCGTTGCCCTAGGACTACGGGTAAATAGTTTTGGGAAACTAATTACACAGTAATTTTTCGATACAATTTTAATTTTCGTTCGACTAACTTTTAAGACCAAAAATCGCGTAATGTCGTTGCACTACTTCTCTAGAAGGTATACCTCAAATGGATATTAACTATTAATGATATTTGCTTAGAATTATTTATCTGTTACTTATTAATAAATGTAACAGAGTATTTCCCTTAGCCTAGATATGGAATAACCTTTTAAATTTACCGTATCATAAACAAATTATATACTGATATAATGATTCAAATGCATCATTTATTTTATGCGTTCATACATTTAGTGGTATATTTAATGTTTCTCTATATTTTATATATCTATATTTAATTTGGTTCCTTTTAATTGTTGACTTTGTATCAATTCCATAAATATAAACAATTCCCGGCCTTAGCGAAGTTCTAATCGTAAATTTAAATGAACCTACATAAAGAATGATGTTTACAATAAATTAAAATGGATATTGTTCCGAATCGAAAGAAAACATTGCGAGAGACTACAGTAATTATGTACATCACTTAATACCCTAAGGCTATGTACTCGTCAGTGATCCCTCAAATGCTTGTATAAAGAACTATTTTTCACTCCGTAACTGTACTTAGTTTCAAGGAGATATCATTCCGACTTCAACACAACATATCTTATAAAGTAATATTTATTGTAAATAAATATTATTGTATTAGTATACTGTATCTGCTACGTGTAAAATTATTAATTCAGTTTCTGTTCAATGTTCCATCAATCATTGAATCCTTCCTTTAAAATCCAAACCAACAATCCTACTTAGATTACCTTTCTGCACTTTAACGAAACCATTTTAATTACACATTTAATCACATCAATTATCATTATAGTTATAATCGTTAACAAATTATAAATGACAACATTTATCTGTATAACACTTCTAGTCAACATCACATTCGTTTCTCGATAATTATGTTGGACTTAACTACGCTATGTAAAAGATTACATTTTGTTTATAATTTACCTTCGTCTTTAGACAGAATTAATGATGACGTGTGCGTTTGAACCACGTTATTAGATTATACGTTAGTATACAAATAAATAATTACATTAAAATTAGTTCTCTCGTAGTTGAGTCTGGCGACCAGTCGGCTTCACTGCACGATAATGTGAGGCGCGGAGAGCAGAACGGCCACCGTGGCGATGATTGTAAACAAGGTGAACACGAACAGACAAAACCTGTGGGAAACGTCTGTATTATTTAATTTAAAAATGCAATATAGGTCTGAAGTCTGAATTGTATAACATTATAAATTAAATACATTGTATAACTAAATACTAAAAGATAAAGTTAAAATACCAAAATGATTCTTCCAAACAACTAAAAAAATAGTTATCGCAAATTACCTATCAACAACCATCGCCGCAAATTTCCAATCACTAATAAGTTCAGCTTCTTCGTCAGCTTTCTTCATCCTAGCGGTAATGAACTGCAGCTCCCTGAGGATGAGGTGGAGCTCGCGGTGGTGGCTGCCGAGCCCGCCCCCCACGTCCTCCATGGTGGAGGGGCGCACGAACGACCGCCGGAAGTCCGTGCGGAATATCGAACACCTGGATTAACAAAGCCTGTTGCTGTATCGATTTAAACTTCACGGTAACTTTATTTCCCTTTGTACATCGCACGGTGCTTATCTGGCTTTTGTTAGAAATGTATTTTAAAATACAAGTCTTTAAATAATGTTTAAAAGTAAAGTACATTTTTATGTTTTCTTTTGTATAACAAATCAATTAGCTCAAGCTATTCCATGACTTACATCAAACTAAATTTATAAAATATTATTTGATCTATAACGATTTCTATTAGTAAAACTAAGCCTAATAAAACGGTGACGTTATCTTACCAGCATTCAATAGAACAAAACAAACCTACGTAATTTTATAACTGCTTCGAATGTGAAAAATAAGGTATAAAAATAGAAAAATAATAATATGAAATATCTCTGTATTTATTACCCAGGCCCCAAGTTCCCCGTGGAGGCGGTACTATTGGGCGGCGGCGGCGCGTGTCTGAAGTCGTCGTCGATGTCCAGTACGTTCGCCAGCAGAGACTTCGACGACCGCTCCTTCAGCTCCAACTCCCGCATCCGGTTCGTCATCATTATCGTCTTCCTCGTTATCTTCTTCCCCGGTCTCGACATCCTCAGTATCCAAGGTAGCCATTGCAAGAACACAGTTTTTATCTGTGGATTTTTTTAAATTAGGTAATTTCAAATATTTTTAAAGACTGCCATTTAATACACAACTGTAATTGGTGTATTAAATAGGTCGATTCGTAATTAATGACTAAATCGAATGTAACATTTTTTATCGAATTATAATAAAATTAAATAGTAGAAAAATATATTATATTAGTAGTATATTATTACACAGTTTTCTCTGAGTGCGTTACTTAAATTTATTTATTCAAACTTATCATAATATATGTTAATATCTATAATTTTATTTTAATTTACAGTACTGGTTAATTACTCTGTATGTTAAGGGACTTTTTAATTTACTATTTCTTACCCATTGAGGCATCTCGTGTATGTCTGCCGTCCTATGATGGTAATTCAATACGACGACGGTGAGCACCACAGACGACGCCACCATGAACATGATGCAGTTGAAGTACGTCCCTGTGTCAGATAATTATTTGCTGTACAAATGCTCATTGAAAATTAATGCCATCAATAGCTAAATAAACTAAAATACTTTGATAATCAAAATCAATAGTACAATGAATCAATTGTAGTTTGTACTCAAACATAAGTATCAGAAACGATTTATAATACATCATAAAAAGTAAATTCAATAAGGAGGAAATTAGGTACATACGTTAAATTTCTATTATTTTATTTTATTTATTCATACTTTTATTAAACTATTATACTTTAAAATAACATCAAAAGCGATCGTGCATTACAATATCATTGTTCACTTCATGTACATACAGCATGCCATTGTTTTAAGATTTAAAATGCAGTTTCTGGAATCTATAACGTTTGACGTATTTATGAAGAATTTTAAATTGCATAATTTCAATTACAAAATGGCTTTTATACGAATTGTAGTTAAAAACCTAGATATAAAATGGAATGGATGCACAAATACGTCAGACATATTTGAAATACATGCTTAGATTGTTAGTTCCTTCAAAAAAGTCGACTCAATTGATTTATAGCTAAATGTTACTATTATTACTTACAAAAATTAAAATGATTTTGAAAAATCCTATGTTATGAAATTGAAAAGACTTTTTATTTATTACCTCCCATAACTTTTAAGGACAACGAAAGTTTTGATCATTTATTTAGCAAAAAATTTCTAAACATGGAAATAAATCAGTTATAAGAGGTAATTCAATCATTGACAAAGGAACAATGTTAGTAAAATCTTACAAACAACATTAACTAATCCATTATCTACATTATCAATACAAGATTCCTTTGACAACTTTAATGTAAAGTTTAACCTTGTTCTCAAACATGATAGGGTTATAGACAGACCAGGCAAAGTAGCTAGATCCGATGTTCACGAGATACTTGGAGACTGGACCCTCTCTACCCGCATCCACTTTGATGATTATAATCGCTGTTTAACTTTGACACATCCTTTTAGACAACTACAAGCGAAACCAGTATTTACAAACTAGGAGAGTTGTGCGTTTAGTAATTATTTAGTTTTTATATTTACTTCAACCTATTAAACATGCTTAATACCATGACGTCAGTAGTCACAAATGTAATAATAGATTTTGGAAAAAAGAGCGCACTTGATATGAAAGAAACTAAACAGTGGTACAGTTGTAAGAGTACGGAGGGACAGAGAGCTGGCTGAAGGCAGAAAAAGAAATGAGTTATTTTAACACATTACAAGAATAATGATATCAAATGCCAATTAAGAGTGTTATTTCCTAAAGATTCCAATTTAGAGCAAATATACTTTTAATAGCGCTTCGAGTGCAATACGTCCATGTGACGTGTTGATAGAGCGTATGAAGAAATGCCGAAGCACAGGAATTTTGAAGACGAGAGTCTGCATTTCAAAATTTGGAAAAAAAATCTATGCTGTCCTTCCAGTTCAAATCATTCAAGCGATAATTGCATTCTATTTAAATATTTTATTTTTATATGAGATTTATTTAATGGCACGAGGAATATTGTTTAGTTTTAATTCACCTTTTGTACTTATAAAATATTCAACATAAATAATATCCCTCTCGAGCCATTCACTCTCTTTGCTTTAGAACAAGCTATTCACAGTTATTATTTATTGAAGTTTATTTAATTCTAGACACTTTTGCTGTAAACGCGAGTTTCTCACCTATTAGAGGGATCGCCTCTGAGGTTTTAGTGATGACGTGTCCCACCAATAGAGAGAAAACTGTTTGCGACAGGAGAATTGTTACACCTGTAAACATCAATATTACATTCTATGAAAAACAAAGTGTTCTAATGAATCGAAAACCTTTAGCTCTAATCATTTTCCGTCCACATAACAGCGCAACTCTGGACAAAGACGTCATTTCCTGTTTGTGTGCTGAGTTGGTAATAGGGGCTCAAGAGAAAACATAAACCAAACAAAACAGAGTATGCATGCAAACACTATTTTTATACATTTTAAATAAATATTAGTTACCTTATTTATGCGTAATAAAACAACTTTTAGAAACATTTTAAATTACACCACCCACCCTCCAAGTATCTAGGACATCGCGCAATAAAGTCATTAATAAATAAGACTTAGAAATAGATAGAAAGCGTTAACACTCAAATTAAAAATAACACATATTTTGCACCATGGAATCGATTCCGTGTCCTATGGTGTTTCAAAGAAGAAGAAAATGAATGTGAAATATTAAAAGTGCTGAAAATTTAAAAACTTACCTTTGGGGTTCCATAAATACTGACAAGCATTACGGAATCCGATTTGAAATTCATGCCATGCCTCATATTTATACTTGGTCCACATTAAAAATGTATTCATTTACAATAATTTAATTTGCGAGATTAGCACCTTTATGTAGAAATGTTTGTAGCTCTGTATTAAAAGATACATGTGTAAAGACACGATATCGATTCCAGCATCATTATAACCAGAGGTAGAAATGGAAACATGAAGAAGGTGTACTTGTTATACGTAGTATAAAGCGGTAACTACATATAAGCACAAACATAGTGTATGTTATGTGTTATTTTTAGGAGTTTAAATATTTAATTGAATTGTTTAGTTCAAAGGGTTGTTAATATACTTAATTTACTCCTTGTAATGTTTTAAAATAAGAATTACTGAAGTATAACAAAACAAAATTATCAGATAGATTAAAAATAAATAAACGAGGTGACAAAAATGAAGTGATAAAACAAATTAGAAACAGTGGGATCGGTTGATGGTCAGGTGTGGACAGTGTACCTAACAGGGGAATGGCGTCGGAGACCTGCGGCAGGGTCTCGGCTACTAAGTTGAGGAACACCGTCAGCGAGAGTAGAATAGTGACTCCTGAAATCAAACATAGTGTTAACCCTATTGGATGCTTATGCCACCGACTTGGGTCATTAAATATAGGGTTGTCGCACTTCCTCATTCAACACAACTCTCCGTGTTCACTGGCTTTTGGCTTATGGACACACATGTGTTATAAATTATTTTCTAACGATGAACACTAGTGGAATTGTGTCTTTGCCCTAGGTCACTTACCGAAGTTTAGTGTACAGGTCTAGGGAAAACAAAGATATGCACTAACAAAGACGGGAACGGTGAAAACAAACTCTAGAAAAAATCTAATTGATTTATTTGCAGTGCATGATGGTTGTTCACATTGAAAAGTATTTTTCAAAAATCCCTTTTACCACAATAATTATAACATATTAAAAAATTAGACATGAATAAAAATGGTCCAAGATCACATCCTTGTGGAATCCTAAGAAACTAAAGAAACCACGTGCATATTTCTTGCTGGTTATTCATGAAATACCTATAAGGGGAATGGCATCCGAAGTTGTAGGCATCTTTTCAGCCACCAGGTTGAGAAATACGGTTAACGATAACAAAATCGTAACACCTGTCGGCATAAATAAAAACATAAATTCAAAATGAATTAGTGATGACCAGCATGGGAAAAATTTTGTTAAATATTAAAATTATTGCTTAGATACGGTTTTTACTGTTAGTGAATGATATATTTTTTTGTATCTACGAACTTTTCGATTTCCACCATATTCAAATTGAATTTATCATCAATAAACCATCACCACCAGTCATTTTCAGGATTTTAAGGAAATGCGTCTCGATATTAAATTTTATTTAATCCTTTTATATTTATCATTCTTATTACTGGTCAATACTTTCATTAAATAAAAAAATCAGTGGTAAGTGGTACTTATAAAACATGATTATGGAAACATTAGATGATTTTGAAGATATTTTATTAACATACAACCCATATTTTATATTTTTCTCGTAATTCAAGTCCGAGTTTTATTTATGCGAGCGTCAGATACGGCATTTGAAATTCTAAAGCACATTTCCATTAAAGAGTGACTGCCAGAAGGAATAGCTTCGATTTAGCATAAAAATATCGAGAGCCCCCGAATGCAAAATGAAAAGTAAAGAATACCAAGTGAGCGAAAACGCGTATTCATATGAAATCATATAAATTTGAAATGTTGTCATTAAATATTAAAAAAAATTATATGAAAAATTATAATTTTCGTAAAACAGTGCGGATTTTACTTCAAATTTTAGGAATAAATTTTATTGCTTCCAAAATACACACATTTCCTAAATGAGCAAGAATTATCTAAGTATGCGGAAGTTACATAGCATTTAATTTAAAAAGTATTCAAATAATTATAAGGCTTGACCCACTTTTTCCAAGTATTAAATTGAAAATATGTGGCGATACTACCATGAAGAACAATTTTCCAAGATTGAGAGAAATAAAAATAAAGCAGAGTTCATTGCTCAAAGTTGTACAAGACTTTATGTAGTTACACTCAACAACACTGAGACAAAATATATTAAAGTTTTAAAACACGCTGAAATAAAGCTGTTCAGCAATTAAAAATCCGCTGACTCAATTATATGATTTTTGCTAAGTTTGAAATAAGAAAAATTTTGATAATTTTAATAAGAAAATCGGTATATTGATGTTAGAAGTCATTCGTAAAACTGTTTTAAAGAAAAACTGAAATTTCAAAAGGTGTAACCCTAGTCTAAATTCAATTTTTATCTCCACAATTCCGTGCATGCATTTATTTGTTCAAGAAAGAAATCTTGAAGTCGGCAAAAACTTTCAAGCTACAGTATCATTGATAAATGTGAAGACAACATAAGAGTATTAAAAGATAATAATTTAGAATTAAGAAAAATAACTGACCGAGTGTTAGTTTCTCTCCGGAATCCGGCGGTAGCGTGAAGCCGAGGAGCGCCATGGATGATATCAACACGCACGGGACTATCAGATTGAAGAAGTAGTACAATGTTCTCCGCCTTATCATGATAGTGAATGTCACGTCGACGTAGGGCTCCGGACAACACGCGTACGTTATCGTATTCTTCTTCCCTGGCATCCCTGAAATATTTTGTTATTGATAAAGGAATGAAGAAAAGTGACCTTTTTTAGGATGTCATATAAATTTAAAAGCTTGCTTATGTAAAATGTAAATATTATATTTTAAAAAGTTGTATACTTGCCTATTAGATACCACTCTCCATTTGTTATAAAATCTGATAGATCACCTCCAGATTCATCTTTTAGCACCAGGTCCAACTGTCAGAAAAATATTAGTGTCGAAATAAGCAAATATGTATATTAAATAACTTGGTATTGTTATGCAATTTGATTTGAAAACTAATGTAGTTTCTTAAAATAAAACTACACGTCATGCGAATTATTGAATGTAAAGCTTAGAGACACAGTAATGTGCAGCGTTAGGGAAATGTGAGAAACATTTATATTAAAAAGTGTCGGCTTTATACTGTAATACTAATACAAATATTCCTTACACTTGTAATATTACTACGTTGGCATGCACCATACGAGACCAATTATTTTTGCCACCATACGGAAAATACGCTGGAATTTTTCCCAATAATTATCCTCTTAAACCTGTAAGATGGTCTTCCTTCAAAGTGAGATTTTATCTCTAATTTTAAACAACATAAGAAATAACAACAAAAGAAATTGAATATTAATATGATATTCTCATAAGTCACGTGTATACTTACTTGTGGAGTCAGCATTATAAAATAATAGAAATCCTAGATGCTAATAATATATGTTAATAATAATAACTTGAACGAGAACATATAAAACAAAAAATATGACTACATGA
>JAABKM020000012.1:351850-373284 GCA_016277805.2 Papilio aristodemus | reverse complement strand
TATATATACATGATTATTTAAATTCTAATATTTTAATAATAAAACTTACACATGTCGAAATGACGTGGTTCTACTATTCAATTACTCTGTGGCAAAAATTGATAGGCGCCAATTTTTTACGTATTTATCAGTACTTGTAAAACGTGGATAAGGTAATAAATATAGTACGGGGCTTTTATCAGATAACTGCTGGCGGTTGTTTTTCATAAATAGTTGACTGACCGCGTTTCGCCCCAAGGAAATAGGGTTAAAATTGGGCGGGTAGGCATAGCGAATTCAATGAAATAATAATCACTCTATTCATCTAGCTAGAGAGCTAGTCAGCGATCAGAAACTGGTTTACAGGCATCTGTAATTCAACTATGAACTTTGCAAGTTCTTTCATAAAATAAAGCTTTTAAATTGGCGCATATACAATCTTAAAATATTTCTATTATCGACTAAGGTCTTACAAGTCCGTGAGTAGTAAATGTTTCTTTGTGTCCGCACCATTATTATCACGTTTATATCGCTGAACTGCGGTTGACTTTGGCTCGTAATAGTTCCGACCACAATGTCAATGTGATTTCATGCAATTTTATGTACTAAAAATAGTATTCAATGCAAAGAAATAAAAAACATTTTTATCGTCTTTTTTGTATTCAAATGACACATTGATGTTATGGCGCTTTAAAGTATTTAAAGCGTGGAACATATCAGTAAAAAGGTACATAGAGATACTGATGAGGACATTTATTGCCAACTTGTTTCTTGACGATATGCTTTCTAAAAGATAGGTGCCTCACAGAACATGCTGCACTCCTGTATAGAGGGGTGTACTTATCTAAGATTTATTTGTAAGTGTTGGAAAAAGTACTTTTGTAATTAACTATATAATACAAGGACGCGATAAAATCAGGTATGTTCGTAAACAGTTGAAATTTAAAAATCGCTAATCATGTCTTACAATCCGATAAACAGTGCGTTGTTACAACATAGTGTACTGATAATTTATTACATGTATAAATTTGTTAACAGAATTTATAAAATTCGTTTTTTTTTTGTTTTAGACGCATGTTTGAGCAATAGCCTAATAGTTAAGGATGCGCCTACGAGACATACGCAACATGGCCGTGGGTTCGATCCCCCATAGCACAAGCTTTTTAAAACTTAGCTGGAATGGTTAAAATAAATGTTATTAAACTAGTTAGTAGTAGTGAATTGACAAAGTCTTCGTAAGGTAGATAAATAACAAAAAAAAATTGTGACCTTTGTCAAATCGTAATGATAATAAATTGTATGTACAACATGCTACAAACTTCGTGGGCATAGCTGATATTAATAAGATGCATCGCGGTATCTAAACTGACAGATTGCCACGTCCTTTCTCTGTCTTACCTGCGCCTCACGTGTACCTGTCTCGTTCTAAAGCAGTGCGAATTGCGTACAATATCTGCAGCTGATTTCAGACTGACCAATATCCGCGGTAACAACTATACTCGTATACGTGTCAGTGATAGCTAATTGTGTAACATTTTATCTGCGTTCAATTGTTGCCAATCGGTTAACATGCACAAGGTTCTGGAGACGCGATTAGATAAGATATTCATTTCTCGATTGGCGACGAGACTAATTTGTTTCGATTAAAATGTTGTTAGGATACACTACGCAGATTAATTATTATAGGGTTCCGTACTTGAATAGCGGCAACTTAAACTTTTGTAGCATTTATTTTAGTAATTATATCTAGTTTACAGTGTTTTTCATTTGTCAAAAAAGATCGCTAACCGGTTTAGACAAAAAAAAATGCACGTCATTTTACGTTTGTATCTTTATTATTAACAATATAAAGATACAATGACTGTTACTTTCGTAAGATCAAACAAATATGTACATATTATAAATTTGAACATATAAAATAATAAGCGACAGATTTCAACAATATTATCATTAGACTTCAGATATATTTGTAATAATCTCATTTACTTATAGATGCATTTTCTAAATTGTAACAAACAAGTCTGTTTCTTTCATTGTCACCCAGTCTCCTCTTAGTTGCCTCGCGGCTCCACACCTTTCCTATAAAATAAATAATGTTCATTTTATAAAATTCCCCTTGTCACATTAGCCAAATGACTCGCACAATAGTTATGTTTGGCCTGCATTTGAGCGCAATAATAATAGTAATCTCTTAAAACACAAGTGCCACTCTACCGGTCCTAGCTCGGTACAACTTTAACGATACAAATCCGAAGTGCGGGCAATCATTGTCATACGTTGCGCCGAGTTGTGAATTTGCTCCCATTTTAAGGAATTTGGCAACATGAATATGCAGTGAGTAGAATATTGTACATCGTGAAGGCTGTGTTTACACGTGCCTTTGTAAGTGATACAAAGTGTATACGAAAATATAATCTTATTCATCGAAAATGTAATAAACTATTCGTCATTTTAAAATTTGATAATTTTTATCTTTGATGCATGTAATTTTTAAAATAATAATACGAGACGTGAGTAATTATTTTCTAAAATATATAGTCAATACGAGACATTAATTTCAAATGTAATTTAACAGCTGTATGGTTACCAGTAACCTTTTGCAGAATAAACTTATTTGATACGTAAGTAATGAAAGTTGGTAACAGCATAGAAACAGGTCACACAAAGTTTCACACGATCTAGCTGAAGCTGCCAACAACAGATGTATACGGATTTGTAACAACTAAAACTTCAAAACAAACTGAAATATTTATTTGCTGCGGAACAAAGTCGGAAGCGAAAACTTGAATCGAACATATTTTTGAAGCAATATGCTTAAAAAGTTTTTGTTCACACCTTTGTTCTCGTTATCTCATTCCCATTCAAGCTTCGAGTAATGCCTTCGTGAGAGTACTTGAGTCGCTAATAAAATAAAACTTTAATCTTAGTTATATTTTTATCTAATTAATTAAACAATAACAAAGAAATGATAATACTGTAAAAGAAACTACATATTACGTATTTATAGACAATCCAGAGTTTATCATCATAATATAAATCTTTTAATGTAACAAATTTCGGCCCTACTGACTAAAATACTTACATTTAACAAGCGTAGAGAATTCACATTCATATACTACAGGCGACAAGAACCATTAATGTACTAGCTTGGAATTATGTCTATATGAGAAATTTATAGTTATCGACTCTGGCTATTTAAAGTTGCTATATTTTTAAACGTTTTTCGCATCAATGTTCAAAGTTTTAACTAATAATTCCACGAATCATTATCGTCATGGAGGAAGGCTGTGAATAATTCGTGAGCTCTCAAATCTTAACATAATGTTCTTTAATATTTGAACGGAGTAAATGACCTTAGTGCAAATAAGTTTGTAATGTATGCAAATCCGATGACATGGGTCTTTGGATGACCGGATTACATTGCATTGTGTCTAGTAACGGTACCTTTATTTTCATTCAAAATGAAGTTAGAAAAAAAGTGCTGTAGTCTATGCCGAGACAGTGTTCCATGTCTGTTTAGTTTTTTTTTTCTTGAGTTTAATGCAACGTAAATTATGTATATTCTTTTCATATTCGGCCAGTAATATTTGTTTCTTTCTACTAAACTTGCTGCGTGTAGAAATATTTTTTTTATTTTATTCCACAAAGAAAATACTGGAAATAGTATAAATTACGTATTTTAGAAACTTTAGCTCCAAACTATGCGAGTGGCCTGTATAGGCATTCTGCGGTAATCGGAATTCTTATATATTCGTCTTCTATTCTACATTGGGTCTTTCAAGTTTTACAATTTATATATTCAACTCGACAAACCCATTAATAAAAATTCCGTCTGGTGTGTCGTCATTATATGTTTAATGTTTAATATTTTATTTGTTTGTTGACCCGATGAATACATTCGGCTGTTATCTTATCAAATTCAATTTGTAGTGTTATTGTACACGCGCCTCGTGTGCAGTAAACATGGTAATTTAGTAAGATAACTCAGTCGGCCCACGCACGCAGAGTACCAACTATTGGGCTAGGGTTGATATTATACGCTTGTTTATTTTATTGAGACTTAGTAATCGAAAATCACTCGATTACTATCATATGTGTCATACTTTTGAAATAAATTATTATGGCAAATTATCTGGATTTGTGCATTGTTATTTAATGATGTATATTCAATTCTATTAGTTATTTGTATTTATGTAGGCGAACTATTTTCAAACATTTAGTTTTACCCGAGTTCACGACAAGTAAATTTCGTTTCCATTGTCGATACAGCTTTTTTTAATTCTCAAACAAAAAAATGTGACAACCCTATAAATCAATAGAATTATGATTCGCTATAAACGCAGCGATCAACTCCTCACAATAACTCTACCGGGAATACATAACAAATGTCGCGTGTATGCTTTGAATTATTACTGCCTTCACATAAATATACACATATACTGTCGCTTACACATGATATCGTATATACCTCATGTCACACGTCTGGTTCCTAGTAATGGAAGTATTGGAATAAACACCTGGTCTAAGGAAAAAGAATGAGTGATTCAGTCATATGTAACTTGTCATTGCTATCTGCAAACAATCGTAGAAGAGTTTTTGGCGTGCATGTATTCGTCATGGGAATAAAAGGAAAAGGCAATGTTTAAGAATTTAAGAAACTACCTTGCTTACTCACCTTAGTTATACGGAACATGAGGACTTTGCTGTCTCTGTGAATTGATGATTTCTTCTTCTAGTAGACTAAGAAGTCACGAATCTCCTTGAGTGCTCGAGGTCTCCTTATCTTATCTTTTAATATATAATGTTCAAATAATGATATTTCTATTTCATTACTAACATTAAAATGTCATCTTATTATAATTGTTAATTTTTGAAAATTGTCTCTTTCAGTTTCAAAGATGGCAAGGCGTCGTACGGGACGGGCACGGGCACGCCGGCGCGCGGCCGCCGCGTCATCTACTGCGTGCACGGCAACCCCAGCACCGGCTGCTGCGCCGTCATCCAGCGCTCCGAGACCGGCGACCAGGACCAAGGAGACCACCCCAACGGCAGCATCACAGATGTCGACAGTCAGTATATACCATTACACTAACACTAGTTACACTACTAATATATAATATAATCTGTACTCTACTAATAATAACAATATAATCTGATGCGCTCGTTGACATATTAATGTCGATTTACATGGAAACATAAATACCGTTGAAGTCGCGAGCGGCGGCGACGCGGAGAACAATGGAAGCGAATGTCAGGGCTGTGCAAATGTTAGGTCACATCTGCCTCGCCTTTAACGTTGATGTACCACACGTTAGCGCATTGAGAGTCTTAGCTAATATAATATATTATATTTACAATGAGCCAGGTGGAGAGGTCCAACAGACGCGCTGTCTTGTTTGAAAGTTATAGGATTTAATGTGCCATAGGTCTACACCCGATAAAAGATGTATGCGGGGTCGAATTTATTATTAGATGTGTGTTCAAAAAACATACTAATTCTTTTTACTCATCATTTACACGATTCTTGTTACACATTTCAGGACATTGCCACAGATCTAGAAACGAAGACATAGACAAACGCGCGCGGAGGAAACTTATCATAGCCAGTATACTCTGTGTCATATTTATGATTGGAGAAATTGTCGGTAAGTGTCATGATTGTCTGTGAACTGAAACAATTTTCATGAATTTAGGTACCTTTGCAAAACAATACGCGCTTAAATTTATATTAGGTCTATAACCTAAATGAATAACAGCTACATCATAATTTATTTTCTATTGAGATAACACAATAACGTAAGATTTTTACAGATTTATTGATTTGAATACTTCGATTTCCCCATTTAGTATTGAAATGCAATTGCATGTTATCACATCGCTTTGTACCCGGCGACGCCTGAGGTAATCGATTATTAAAACAATGTCTTATTCAGAAACTGTAACCGTAAACTTAATTATTGTTTCGATTGGCTCGTGTATTGTTGTATTATAAATGACTGATAAGTTATTATGACGTCACACAACAATCAACAGACCGACAATCTTAAAGAGTAAAAGATATTTAGGTATGTATTTAACTTTAGGATATATGGAAATAATAATGTCTGAAGCGTATTAAAATCGTTAATTGACTAATTCTAGATCCAATTGATATTCTGACTATAATTTCAGATAACTATCTGAAATTTGCGTGATTTTCAAACTAACAAGACAAATACTTCATAGTTTATGGCAGAAGATGCCCTTTAATTATAATTGAATAAATCCAAAAGACCCCAGTTCTCTTCTTAAAGTAATTCAGCTTGAAGATGTAGCAGAAACGCTAGTTTTCTGTTAAGATCCCCCACACACTAGACCTCACGTAATGCTTATCAAATGTATGCACTCGCAGGTGGATACATCTCGAACAGTCTGGCGATAGCAACGGACGCGGCGCACCTCCTCACAGACTTTGCCAGCTTCATGATCTCGCTGTTCTCGCTGTGGGTCGCGAGCCGCCCCGCCACCAGGAAGTAAGCTATACAATTCTCCCCGAACTACACGTTATCCTGATTTTTTGTAACAAACAAGGAGCTAAATTGGGTTATCGCTGAGTTACCATTAAAAACTGTAACTAACAATTTACTGGTGTATTGGTGTTCTTAGAAGAAAGTTCTAACACTGTTCTAAATAACTTTTAAATTAAACAAATTTTGTGAATCGACCACTTTACATTTCGGCTTTTGTCCTAATAGAAGGCTCGTCTTAATACTGTATATGACGTTTGTCCCTAGGATGTCTTTCGGCTGGTACCGCGCGGAGGTGATCGGCGCGCTGACGTCGGTGCTGCTCATCTGGGTAGTGACGGGCGTGCTGGTGTACATGGCCATCCAGCGGGTCATCACCAACACCTTCGAAATCGACGCAACCGTCATGCTCATCACGTCCGCGATAGGTGTCGCCGTCAACCTTGTGTGAGTCTCGCATCCATTGTGGATACACGCCTAGACAACTCGTCTAGCTATGCTCTCTCTAGACTTGATCTTCAGTAAATCTTAAGTGGCACTATGATACCACTATTGCTACCATAATACAAAGTTCACCTACTTTATTTTATTATATATCTAGCTATTTAACTATATTATATGTGTAATTATAATTGCAGCATGGGGCTGACGCTGCACCAGCACGGGCACTCGCACGGCGGCCACGGCCACGCGCACGGCGGCAACAACCCCGTCCTCAACAACAAGGTAACACATTACAACCTATCCCACCAGCAAGCACTTGTCGTCACGTGAGAAGTACTTTCAGTGTTAATATTATATAAATCTACTCTGCGTTTCTCTCTGTGCTCCCCGTAACCATGAAACACAATGCTCAAGCGCCCTGGATATTTTGAAGGAGAGAAACACGGACTCTGATGCCGAGAGCGCGTCGTCGCACGCGGCGCACGGGCCGGCGTCGCACGGCCACGCCCACGCGGAGAACATCAACGTGCGCGCCGCCTTCATACACGTGCTCGGCGACTTCCTGCAGAGCTTCGGCGTGCTCGTCGCCGCGCTCGTCATATACTTCAAGGTGAGCTCCGGACATCTGTAGACATCTACAGTCTCCTATATAAGACATCGAGTTGACACGGCGCGCTGCGTCGTCGGGACAGCGCAGGCAACACAAATGCTCTGACGATATACCTCTATTACAGTTGGTAATGCGTCGAAATGTTTGCTTTACGACGACCTGAAGCATCTTTGAACTCGGCCCGAACATAAACTTAATGTACAATATAAATTAAATTTTCGGAGTAAACTTTTAACTGTATTTGAAAAACTTTTTCAGCCGGAGTGGAACTTGGTGGACCCGATCTGCACGTTCTTGTTCTCTGTGCTGGTGCTCATCACCACCTTCAACATCATCAAGGACACGCTGCTCGTGCTGATGGAGGGCTCTCCGCGGGGACTCGACTTCCAGGTCACATTACGTTTTATTTAAATACAAAAGAATTTGCGCTTAAAACCTAAGGAAATTTGATCTTTGAAGTATTTTTAAATTAATTGAAATACTATATGTTCTACGTTCTGAGGTCATATTATTTAATCTAAGTATCAAAGTAGTAAACTGACCTCTTGATATTTTAGGAGGTGGCCAACACGTTCCTGTCGCTGCCGGGCGTGGTGCGCATACACAACCTGCGCATGTGGGCGCTCTCGCTCGACAAGACGGCGCTCTCCGCCCACCTCGCCATACGTACGTACTCACACATACTACACACACACGTACTACACACACACACGTACTACACACACACACACGTACTACACACACACACACACACACACACACGCGTACTACACACACACACGTACTACACACACACGTACTACACACACACGTACTACACACACACGTACTACACACACACACACACACACACACGTACTACACACACACACACACACACACGTACTACCTACACCTCTACGATACTACAGACTGCCTGCTCGTGTCGTACTACAACATAGTCTAAGTATCTTATTTAAATCATAAAGCTGGATGATTTTTTTTAGAAAATACTTTTAAAGCAAATGTTGCTATCCTGCTTAAAGGACCATAATTTTTTAATACTCGATTACTGTATAGAGTGCTGTTAGAAGTCGGTCATTCGTAATTCAATTTTTTGTTAATGGCGTGTCATTGTTAGATGTTTAATTTAAATAGTATTTATATTCCAGGTAGCGGGATAAGTCCACAGAAGGTGCTGGAGCAAGCCACTCGGCTGGTGCACGAGAAGTACAACTTCTTCGAGATGACGCTGCAGATCGAGGAGTTCAACGACGGCATGGAGGAGTGCAGCCAGTGCAAGATGCCGCAAGCGTAGAGTTGTCACAGAGTAGCTGGCAGAGGCTCGTTACGATACTATACACACGTTAAAACTCAAAGATAACATGGTACATACAAAGTAAGTTCCGACAGAGGCTGATTTTACATAATTGATGTTATAGTATAGGTCACAGATGTCAGACTCAAATTTTAATCGATCCTTAAACAGTCTCTCAAAAGGGTATTTGATCTTATTTCTAGATGTAGGAGGAGCACAAAGGAGCTTTCCTATAGGAGCTGCGATATTTGATTCCTTTTAAACATTTCGGATATTTCTTTTATTTAAATTACAATTTAGCTAAAAACTTGATTTTTACATTTTCATCGCAAATATTAAGATTGAAGACCGAGATGTTTTTAATATTGAACTGCGATTACATTTTAAGGACTTAATTCCATTCACTAGAGCAGTTAATCTTAGCTAATTTATATAAAAAAATATTTATAAATGACTAAATAAACAATAAGTCTTCTCGACGGTGCTGCAACGTAACTTAAGAAAGAAAATAATTCAATTTCTTAGAGAGTATTGTGCCTTCATAGAAGTTTTATCTTTGGATATGATCACCCAATTATTGACAAGTCCGACTTGTTATAGAGGCTGATATAATAAAGCTATGCAGTCTACAGCTGGTGATGCAATTTGTGGTCATTTTATTCAGAGCTTCCTGCTCAGAGTACCTTCATGTATGAACTTTATGTACACTGTAGTGTTCTAACAGAGGGTTTTTTTTTTAATTTCCATGTGTAATTTTTATTTTGTGTATTTTAAAAGACACATAATGTTTTAAGCAGGTCTTTTGGGTTTAGGCTGTATTTAACCTATTTCAAAAAATTCTTAAAATAGTATTTCGTATTTATATGCGTACCGCCTTCTGAAGGAGTTAGTTTGAATGTCCGAGTCTATTACAAACCGAATTTATTGTAAAGGAGTGATGACTTTAACGTTGTATTATTAATTAAATGTACGCTGTAGACAAGGTGGAAGCTATTATTTAACCGGAGTGAAGTTAGCTTCAAACAAAAAACCGCAAACGTAGAGTATACATCTCGCATCTTTTAGCGTGTGAAGTTAGCGACAAGTAGAAACGCCGTCGCTCACACCGAGACGTGTTTCTCTGTCGCATCTTTTATTTCCGTATATTTATTGAACCACGCCAAGAGCAACTGCTATCAAGTTCTGACCGACAATGGTCTTCCTGTCAACCTGACAGCTCGCCGCGTGCCGCGTGCCGCGTGCCGCGTGCTGCGCGTGAGTTGAACTAGCTTGTTAGTGTCTGTCACACGGAGCCAACTTCACGCCGGTGAACTAAGATAGTCTAGTGTAAGCGAAGGTACCAATGAGTATATTATAACTGTAACGATTTTAGTTACAAGTCGGTCTATTGTAATGAAGACACGTAACAAATAATTTATAATAGCTAGGTTATATTTCGTCAGCGACGTTCGAACCTATCGGATGTCACTGAAGGGACGTTACAGAGTATTCTACTTTCCTTCCGATTGTATTATTTCATTATTTAGTTGAAAGTGAATTCTGAATATTAATTAATTTAATTATATTATACTATTTGTAACATTATCTGTACGTGTTTAATGTTGTAAGGACGCGACGTGTTGTTTACATGTATTTACTTTCTGTTACTTATTTAAATATATACCAATATGTATTTCATAGACAAACTACCATAAAGTTAATAACTGGTGCTACATTCGTCCATTTTATATACACAGTAAAAATATTGCTTCTCACTCTTGGACATAATATATTATTAATATAGTATATGTTTCAATATTTATTAATACTGGAAATATTACAAAGTGCTTTAGGTAAAAGCTTGGTTCCTAAACATTCCGATTAAACGATTGTACACACACAGTATTATACACAGTGCGTCAAGTTTAGATCATTGTAACAGTACTAATGGTAAGTTGTTTGTTCTATTTAAGTTATTGATAAATGTTTAGTTTTCCGTTCGAATTTAATTTTGGAAAACGTTTTAATAAAATGGATTCGAAATTTAACCCTTCTTTTCTTGACTAATGCCTTGATTGATTGTGTAAAAGTGGTCACAGACAACGAATTCTTAGAAATAATTTAGCATATTCTCACTTACGTCCATAACGAGAATGCAGAAGAATACACATTCTTTTAACTTCGCGTTAGTTGTAAATAATTTAAAGCCTTATCCTGTCTCTGGTGCATTAATGTAAAAATTGCCGCTGTTGGTTCTGCGAGTCGATTGACCTTACACTGACTTCTTTATGTAAGGCACTGGATCTATATATAAAAAGCTAATAGATATTGTAATGATAAAAATGCACCAACTGTACCAATTATATTATTAAATGCGTAAAAATATTTAATTTACATTTATAAAATATATCATAACACGAAACATTCAAATATTAATAGATTTTGAATATTAACTAACTTTTTAACTACTTTTTACGCGTAAGCGTCGACATGGTTCCAGAGAAAAGTCGACTGACGGATACGAAACCACGACCCTAAAGTGTCGCAGTCCGTACCCTTAACTATGGGACGTTTTAATTTGATATGAGTAGTGTTATTCCCAGGCGTTGGGCAAGCAGCGAGTCCGCGTCAACTTGGCGTAGTAGGCGGCGGAGAGGCGCGGCGAGCGGCGGCGGCCGGGCGACTCGTACTCCACGTCGTATAGCCCGAAACGTTCACTACAACAAGAAATGCTATGTTTAACAGCACGGTATATAGTTAGTAGACGCAGGAAAAAGCCCATTTGGCTAATTTACGCCTTGAAATCGAGTCTCAATATTCCCCGCGTATCATCTCTTTTATCTTTGGGGCCAATTATGTTTTTCAGACAAAAAACAACGCAGGCAACGCACTCGTAACGTTTACACCCATCTACTACGAACACGAACCATGGATATTAGGATTAAAATGGCTTTTTTGTAACATACGACACCACTATATTGATATATTTTCTGTTTCTTCTTATCTATGTTTTGTATATGTCATGTACTTTCAAGTCGTGCTACAATGTGTGCGTGTACTCACGAGAATCCCCTGGTCCACTCGAAGTTATCTATGAGGGACCAGTACGTGTACCCTCGCACGTCACAGCCGTCTCCCATGGCCTGGTGCAGCGCGCGCAGGTAGCTGGCCACGCACTGCACGCGCCGCACGTCGTGCGCGCCGCGCGCTAGCGACACGCCATTCTCGGTCACCAACACCGGCGGGTTGTTGAAGGATACTCTGATGTAGTTGAGCGCTCGACGGAAGCCCCACGGCACCACCTGGCGCCAACATATATCATTAATACAATTATATAATACACATTTGATTTCGTATATTATAAAAAAAGAAAATATTTTATTATTTTGTTTAAAAATAGCTAAACTGTGTAACAGTCAATATTTCTAAATAAGAGGTCTTATCTTTGTTGAGAATTTTTCTTTCTTAGATCGTTTCATACTTGAGTATAAATTATATATACGGTATTATTGCTGGTACGGTACTGTTTATAATACTAATATGTTATAATTAACATTAAAATATCCCCGTCCACATACCCTGAGCCAAGTGGAGTTAGTTCTCGGCCATTCTGGTTTCTGCGATATGACGACCCCCATGTCTGTGTAGAAGGACGGCTGGGGATAGATCTTCCCGCTGCCCGCTGCGACCAGGTAAGTAGTGTAGTGGTTCAGGCCGAGGAAGTCAGAGGACCCTCGCAAGGAATCCAGCTCCTCCTGTGTGAAAACTGGCAGACGAGAGCGCGGGAAGTTCTGGCGCTTGGAGATCTCCCTGATACGTTGCTTCATAACGGGAGGGTAGTCGCCCTCCGCAGAGAATATGGGGTGCGCGAACCAGCCGAACTGGAAATTATTTTCCATCCATAAATATTTAATCACTATTGAAGCGTCAATATAACTCGATAAAAAACAATATATTTCGGTAGTGCACCAAATAATCAGACATTACAGTTCATCTGGATCTCCTTAGGGAACTAGTAATGTAGTCGACGACCGCATAGTATTATTCTACATGTGTAATTCAGCTACTCACTTGGAACTGTCGCGCCGTCTCAGCCGCCTTCTGGTCCTCGGGGGAAGTGGTCGCGGGCTCCATCCACGCGAAGTCGAGTACAATGCCCACTGCACCTGTTTCACGTAAAATATAAAGTTATAGGGTCAACATAATTTCAATAAGGGAATTATACCTCGCTATAGTACCTCCCGTGTTCCTGTATTCCCGCTCGAACATACGGTACACGTTGGCGTGCGCTCGCAGCACGTTGTGGCCGCAGAGGTAGTCTTCGAAGCCGCTGCTGTTGCTACCCGGCGCGTCAGTGCCGCCGTACCCCGCCTGGCAGAATGACAGCGGCTCGTTGAACGTGAACCACACCTTCACGCGGTCGCTCAAGTGCTCGAAAACAACCTGGAAGGATTGCATGAATGACTGAGTAAATGATTGAATTTATTTAATGGTCGTAAGCCTGGCGGGAAGGCGAAAGTTAGTTGGTAAGATCCTGGCATTCTTCTATTATTTCATCTCTAAATACGAAAATGCGGTCTTCGGTGAAGTCTCTTTAAGCTAGTCATTTAATATCCCCTTTCTTTAGTAGTAATCAATAATAAGATGGTCTATGTGTATGTGTCTTGATATAACCTTTGCATAATCATGGAAGTAGTCAGCAATGATGGGGTTGGTCCAGCCGCCCAGGTCCTGCAAGGCTTGCGGCAGGTCCCAGTGGTACAGTGTCACCATGGGCTCGATGTTGTTGGCGCGCAGCTGGTCCACCAGCGCGCTGTAGTACCTCACTCCGTCCTCGTTTATATCACTGCAATCAATCAGTAAAGTAACTGTCTCGGTGACGCAGTCATAGTTTAAGATTTCTTTTAAGATGTCTTTAACAAAAATATACTGCACGGACATGTTGACCCGGAGTTTGTTTACGTCCAAGTTGTCCTAGTAATTTAACAAAAGTTATTTTGTACCTTTTGATATGACTTGGTATTTTTAAAATGTACCCGTAAAAAGTTCTCCCTTCACAGTACATGTTGAGACTCATAAATAAATATATGCTTACGCTCGAAACCCAGAGGAATAAAGAAAATAAAACTTCATAAAAAATTTCATAAAAATATGAACATACTTGCTAAGTCCCGTGGGCAGTATCCGTGGCCAAGAGATACTGAACCGGTAGTGGTGCACGCCCAGCTCCACCAGCAGCCGCACGTCCTCCTTCACCTG
This sequence comes from Papilio aristodemus, assembly GCA_016277805.2. Taxonomy (NCBI): domain Eukaryota; kingdom Metazoa; phylum Arthropoda; class Insecta; order Lepidoptera; family Papilionidae; genus Papilio; species Papilio aristodemus. Next base: position 359,210 of record JAABKM020000012.1, on the reverse strand, counting down.
GTGGTAAGAGTCGGCAGCCACGTCCCCGGTCTTGTGGTCGAAGATACGCTCCGGGTGGGCGTGCGTGTAGCGGTCCCAGATGCTTTCGCCCTTACCTGTTACAGATACAGGTATACAAATATTCTTTATGGATTACATTACGTTCTTGAAGGTTATTCGGACCCTATCGCTAATAAGATACCAACCCCCATTGGGAGATGGCCGTCACAATAATCGTAAGGTACCTGAAACATTCCAGGCGCCCTCTATCTGGTACGCGGCCGTCGCAACGCCGAACATGAAATGTGGCGGGAAACATATTTCGGAACTGGAATGCGACGCGGTGGCTTCCACTCTGTAGATAATAAAAACAATATATTAATCAGTAGAACCAATTTCTTTAATTTTAAAATCTTTAATTTTATGTTTAATTTAAGGACTTAAGCCCCTTTCTCCGCCCTCCTGTATTCGTCTATATTACATAACACGGTCCTAGTTAAGACATAAAAGAGACACATCCTTATTTCTTTTAACCAGGCTATGAGGAGCTAATACTGCCGCCATTCAAGGTAATGAACCCGACCATAAGGGAGAAGGGTTTATATATTAACGTTGACCTTACATCGTTATGTTGTTATCGTTGCATAATAAATATTATCTAAATGAAATGTTATCAATATGTACAATTAATTGGCACAAACAGTAAATAGCGGGTTTCTTTTAAAAATTTATACTAATATAACATAATAAAATAACGTTTTAATGGTACCAGTGATTGAAGTCAGTTTGAATTATTGAAACTTAACTACTTAAAAGTAAATCAAACACAGCATCTTAAGAATCGTTTCTAATGGTAATCAAACAAGCTTTTTGCGCCGAAAATTACAACTAATGAAAACGATCAGTATTCCATCAAATAAATATACTACTATAAATACTTGTTTATTAATACAGAGATCATATCAGATTTTTGTAAAAGGTAATACAAATTTAAATGTCTTTCAAAATTGTTTCGGAAAGTCCTTAATGCGATCATCTCAGCTCTCTCAAACGTCTATCAACGAAACGATTTTTTTGGGTAAAACGGTCATAAGCACGAGCGAAGCATCTTCACTGGTCACTTACCTGAACCACAGAGTAGTCGCAACTAAAACGATAAAAGAATATTTACTCTCCATGACTCCACGCAGTCGTCCGTCGGTCGCGCGCAATCGACAACTGAGGCCGTGTGTGATAGCCCCTAGCCCCAGTCGTGTGTATTATGACTTTATATATTTGTTATATGTAATTAAATGCATATATAATATATAAAAACGTTCGGAATGCTTGAGAACAGATTTACTGATTCAACTATTTCCAAAAAAAATTACCCGTTAATCTAATACCTACGAATAAGCATTGTCACGAAAGCGTTTTTACGGGAGCGGGGGGAGAAAGTCGAATTGGAAAATATTTCTTTTTTTTTATAAAATTCATTGGTACTCTTCTTCAATTTAAAATTTGCCGACACTTGTCTTTTACATACTTTGCCTTGCCTAAATATAAACTGTAGTTCACATTCAGTCAGTGACATCTGTACAGCAATATTCTTCCAAAAAAAGTTTCTCTCAAAAGTCCTTAATAATTGAACAACTTGATGATATTGATAAACGAACTCGGGCCCAATGACCTAACTAACCGCAAGTCTACGAGGGTCTAATCGTAAACATAATATAAAAATAATAATATTAAATTTTATGTGCATTATTGTGTCTATGATTCAATACATTATGAGTGTCCCGTGGCATTGACACTGGGTCCGTACTTTCCTGCAACCTTATCGCACATGAGACAACAGAAACGGGAAGCCGACTGTATGTTAGGGCTCTGCACTGTTATGTTATTCAGTTAAATTTTAGATACGGATAGAGCGAGATCAAGCTATACTAAAAGTTTAGTACAAATGACGCTGTTACGCGCCTGGTGGCAATTTAAGAATTATAATTTCGAAAAACACGTAAAGGGATGTACTCCCCCTACATCGATTTTATTTTTTGCTAACCATGTTGTCCACTACATGCTAAGATTAAGAACTCACAGCGTAATTAGATTATTTAAAAATAGATTCAAAAAGACGTAACACTTCTATGCTATAGTTATTAAAATTATGTGTACATTATTTAACAGATTTATATAAGCTTAACAGTTTATTGGCTGCGACAAGGAATAAAGTCTACAATTTCAATTTAATGTATTTAAAAACCTGAAATATTAAGCAAATATATCATACCATGCCTCTTTCTCTTCACTTAATCTAGCCATCTACCGTTAGATGGCACTAAAAATATATTTCGACAAGTCTCTAGAACAATCTACCAAATACTCGATTAAATAAGACATCACGTGTAGTATATTCTCGAAAGCGTTAAGCGAGCTCTTTCTTGAATATTCTTGTCAGTTCGCGTTACTGTCAAAAGGTGGCGCTGTTGCGACTATATAAAGCTCGATCGTGCGAGGAGAGACGTAGTATTGTCAACACAGATACGCTTTGAGAAAGTTTCGTGAGGCAAAACAATAACAAGTGTGCAAAATGTCGATCATTCCATTCTTCTACGACATGGAGCGACCTTTTCATGTAATGAACAAGGATTTTTTCCGACCGTCTTACGACCTGGTACCACGTCAGTTTTTCAACGACCCTTTCGCGAGACCTTTCGGAAATATGCTGCGAGAATTTGAGAATATAATGCGACCGATGGAACAAATATCGGAAGCTATGAATCGAATGGCGCTGAACGAAATTGATACAAAAATCAGTTCTGATGACGAGAAATTCCAGGTGAACGTGGACGTGCAGCATTTCTCGCCGGAGGAGATCAACGTCAAAGTTATCGATGGAAACGTCATAGTGGAAGGTAAGCATGAAGAAAAGAGAGATGAACACGGTTACGTTTCTAGACAGTTCGTGAGACGATACGCGCTGCCCAAAGGATGTCTGCCGGACACCGTGCAGTCTTCCTTGTCTTCGGATGGAGTGCTCACCGTCACAGCCCCTAAAGTTCTACCCATGCCCTCGATCGGTGAACGGATTGTACCCATAACTCCCACTGGACCGATCAAGCAGCAATTAAGTTCTCCGGAAATCAAGTCCATCAACAGCGAAGAGTCTCAGGAGTCTTCAAATTAATTACATTAGTGTACAAGTGCAAACCTTACTAGTTCTTATTTGATCTGTAACATTTTTTTTTATCTTAAGACTGATTTATGGCGATCCGAAGGTGATATCTCTTACCTGGCTCTTGTATTATTGTAAATTTTATTTAAGTTTGTAAATAAATTTATTTCAAGAATTAAAGCCGGTTTTTATTTCATAGTAGAAGTAACTCCGTGTATATAAAATAATATTTAAAATAACAAAGGACCAATTTTATATTAAAAAAACACAACTAAAAAAATCTCAGATTAAAAACTTTTTTTAAAACAAGTTGTAGGTAAATGTCATTATTCGTTTTTTTCTTTGATTTGGCATAAATTATTATAAGTTATAATAAGATAAAAATATATGCACTCTTACGCATATGAACGTCACATCTCTAACATAAGTACGTATGTAGGGTTTGTCGTCACAACGGATCAGTTTTTTTCCTTTTATAAAAAAGGATTACTAACGATTTATTTTTATTTTTTTCCTATGACTCAAATCTTCGTAAAATTTTGTGCCTTTCATTGAAATTACTTCTAACACAACTATTTTTAAAGTAACAATTTTTGTATTAAAATTCAATGTTCTGTTGAAGACAAGTGTTTTATATTACGAAATTGTTTTTTGTTCCGATAACATAATGTTTGACACTTATGAAATGTTTTTTTTCCCTATCGTTTATAAAATTACATAGGAATTAAATGAACATAGATTTTAAATAATTTTTATTTATGAAATGGCTTAGTGATTAAAATTTAAGTTGTAAAACTCAATCAAATAGTTTATTTAAACAAACAGACTCATTATTTATCGCCAAAAATACAAATATATTGAAATAAAATGAAATGAAATTTTAAGTAAACAAGCGAATGCAGCACGAAAATAGCCTGGCACGACGCCTGCGATTACTGGCCGTTCTCGAGGGGCGCTTCGGGAACCTCGCCCTCGCCCAGCTGGCTCCTGCCACCCTCGGGCTGGGTACGCACAGGCCCCGTGTGCACCACTGGCACCAGCCGCTCGCCGGGCGCGTGCGCACGTGCCAAAGGCGCCGTCACCGTCAGCACGCCGTCTGATGACAGCCGCGACTGCACCGCCTCCGCCTCGCACCCCTCAGGCAGCGCGTACCGCCGTCGAAACTGCCGGCTCACCCACCCGTGCTCATCACGCTTCTCCTCGTGCTTGCCTTCCACCACCACAAACCCGTCGCACGTCTTCACCGTGATCTCCTCGGGCGCAAAGTGCTGCACGTCCAGGTTGATCTGGAACTTATTCTTGTCTGTTTTGATCGTCGAGGAGGCGTCCTGCAGAATAGACGCAAGCTGCTTCAGGGGGTTGTAGTAGTCCCTCTGTTGCTTGAACACGCTCAGCACGTCGTCGGGCGTCAACCTGAGCGCAATGTGGTGGTTGTGGAGGCGCCGCGGAGCCTCCAGGTCCAGTAGGAGTGGCAAAAGGCTCGACATTTTCCGAGATTTTTCTTTTCACGTAATAAACGCCGGCCGGCTTTCACCTGTCCGATGCGACACTGCGCAGACAGCTTGCGCATGGAAAAAATATGGCTGCCGGTTACTAGTTTCCAGCCAGACACTCAGTATGCTAGCGTATAATTTACTTGTAAAATTTATAGTTTACTTTCGTAGAAAAAAATAGGAATACTAAGTCAGAACTAAAGGTAGATTCTATATTTATAAAATTAATATAAAAAATAACGATGTACCATATCACAAATTAGCCAGGTGGCGCAGGGTCGGACAGCTTCACTAGCTGTAGTAGTGCTAGCGTGCAACTTAAATCAGGAGCATGTGGAGAGTCAGTTTACCACATGTTTCGAATACTTGTTGCAGCTCTTGTTGAGCTTTATAAACAAATGAGTTAACGTTATTGTTTCTTACGATCGATTCCAAGCAAAAATTTTTTTTATATATTACAACATTTAATTTGTCGACAAAAACACGTAGATTTACTATGACATACTATGTCAATCTGTAATATTATTCAATCATATTCTAAAGTAATATTTTATTTTCATTTACGCTTATAGTGTGTATACACCTTAATGTTTCCCGGGACAAGAGTATTGATCGCGGATTATTTGTAGCTGCCTACTACCTAGTTACCTAGTACATGAAGTTGCATTAAGATGCACCGAACGTAGGGTTGCCAAACGATTCGGTAACCAATATGGTAACCTCGCGTTCCCTTCAAATGAGAATTGATAAAGATTGAAAACGCCTCAATTTTCATAGTTTACAAACAATTTTATAAATATCACTTTATTATTTCTGTTAAAACATCCTACTATAAATATTAAAGTAGTTACTTATTGTGGGAAAAATGCATTCTTTTAAACAATACTTTGTTATTGCAATTCTTTGCTAATTTAATTTACTTTTTAAACTTTATTTTTTTTTGTTTTGCTTTGGTAGGGAACGTCCTTCCAATATAACTAAAATCAAATGTCATAAGAAACAATTGTTTCTCTTTTGGTAATTATTAGCTATCTGTCAAATAGAGTTTATCTAAATCCAATGACCTTCCCGAAGTTTCTATTCAATCTTCTATCAATTTCGTTTGGCGAAACGAAGAACACAATTTCGACAGGTCATGATTTGGATTTGGATTTGGATTTCGGCAGAGGAATGTTTTATGTATTGGGCATTTCGACAACCCCTATCACCTAACGCTTACTGCGACACTCCTCTCTCATTTCCTCAGGGTTGCCGCTTATCTTTTAAAAATGTACTCTCTCTAATTTGCACTTTAATAATTTTTTAATTATATTAACAGACAGCGCCATCATTGACTGCGAAAAAGGTGAAAAATTTGAAACAATGGATCAATACAGTAATATTTACCTGTGTTTGTATATTTGAATACATTAAATACCACGTAAAATATTATCTCATAAGGTTAAATTAAAACGACAAAATATATTTTAGTTCACTTGAATAAATAGTAATCGTAATAACGGAAAGCCAAAAACAAATACTGCCATCTAACGAAGGACAGAACAAACAAAACTTCGATTTTAACAAAATTTACTTGCTTTTAAAAACAGTTTATTTATTTCAATCATTTTTCTCATTTATTACTATTGATTGAGTTGACCCTTAGGTCAACTTTAAATATAGCTAAGTTATCAGTATTATTCCTGCGTGAATGACAGAAATTTCTAGAATACTCGAATATTGTAAATAATGCCCTCTAACGTCGAATAGCAATAATAATCATATATTGCCAACAATTTGCATTTCAATTTAGAATTATATTCTCATATTTTAATCAAAATATGTTTCATGGATTTTTTAAGAATATCCAATAGTAATTTTTAATTGAATAGTACATTAAAACAAGTATACTGTAGTACAATAAAATGTAGGTTTTTTTTATCTAAAACGTTACTTTATTTTAACTGTATTTAAATGTAATACATAATATGAATGTAGCAAAGCGGTATAGAATCGATTTATTTTTATACATTTAAACTATTATTTGGAAAGGTCAAATTAAAGATTAAGTTCAGTTGAGAGTTTATGTTTTGTACCTAGAAATATGAGGTAAAGTATAACAATGGTAAGCGGACTTTTAGCAATACACTTAGAGGGAAAATAATTTATAACTAGAAAATATTTAAAATAATAAATAGAACATATTTGTATAAATTGCCTACCAAAATTATGATTATTGCATTGGCGTTAAAGGAAAGTGCGTTAAAACAAAAAGGTTTGTAACCTCTGCGCGTTCCTAATTGTTTTCCAGCATTTTCTAGACGTTTTGGATCTTTCTACCTGTCGCGAGATGGCATTTGGCGGTATAAATTTTGGAGTACACACTAAAACGGCATCAGTCAATAACTTAGCGATCGCGTAGTACTTACGTAGCCGGCAAAAAAAACGCTCTATACTAGTCTGTTTTCTTGCGATATTACAATATTGTGAACGTTGAAGTTTACATAAATCCTATGAAAATGTCAATGTGCCCGTTTCTCATTGAATACGACCAACGACTGCTGCCCCGTCGCTTGATGGACCAACACTTCGATTTTGGCCTCACACCTCAGGACTACTTGACTATTTTGACTGTTCCGCAATCTAATAGACACAATTTCAGATCCTGGCGAAATTTACAAGCTTCAGCCCGGAATGCGGGATCAACAATCAAGAAGGAGAAAGATACATTCCAAGTTAATCTGGACGTGCAACA